>BPLR01001494.1:0-14734 GCA_021605095.1 Caerostris extrusa
AGTTACGTATTGCTGCTATCATGTGTGTGTAAACTATAATTTCACAAGAATTTTAAATTCAAATTGTATTTCAGTACTAGGATGCAACCTTTCTAACCTTCCAAATCAAATTATTGCATTTTCATTTGAAGCATCAAAAATAAAGTATAATATTGCCATTGTATTATATAGGTAAACTAAGTTCATGAAATTCATTAAATAAATAGATACAAAAATATTTTATTACCACGAATTATTTTTAAAATTTTTGTATAAGAATCATACAGTATTATGTAGTACAAATTCACCTTATTATTTTTAGTAATTTTAAAGCATAACAAAAAGCAGAGTTATATGAGTTTGATTCGATTCTTTTGAAGTAGAAGGCATATATAACAAATATTTTTACTATAGTTCATAAGAAGGCTAAAATATTTATCTTACGAAATCAATCTAATTCTGAATTTTAAATACGATCAAAATATTATTTTTATTGTTACTCTCGCTATTTCTAAATGCCAATATACTGAAGATAGTAATAAACTAATAGAAATTGTAATTGTTGCATTGTCTAAAATGTATCGTCTTCTATTATAAAAATTCGCAAATTGTATTTTTATAGAAGTGTCAAAAAGTTTTTATTACTAGGATTATTATTGTTATTATTATTTCATTTCATTGCTAAATTTAATGGGGTTAAACTCGTTCAATCTGAATTCTTTTCGCTCTTCTCTTAGGGGGCTTCAAGAAACTAAAAGATGACCACGCATCCCACGGAGCACATCATAAGGAAGGACATCACTTATACGACGATCATCAAGAACACGGACACCATAAGGATTTCAAGAAAGAAGGAGAAGTCTTTGATAAACATGGTAGTGATCACAAGGCCAAGTTAGAAAAGAACCAACATATAAAAGGTGAAGAGGAAAGTACCAAGCATGGTGGACATGGGCAAGCTGGCGGAAAGGTGGGCGCTGAATTTATCAAAGACAAAGGACATAAAGAGCCACGGATTCAAAAATGTTTACCACAAAGGTAAGATTTTATTTCCGAGATTATGTTATAATGCAACAAAATGGTATTCATAACGCAACAAAAAAAATCCAAGAATTTGTAGAATACATGAAGTATTGTCATAATCTTCCCTCTAATATCCTTACGATAAAGTAAAACTAACTTAAAAGAACTGATGTATTTTTTTTAATTAATGCAATTAAACAAAACAACTGAGGGAACTAAAAAAGCATTCAATAATAATAAAATAAACAACAATAACAATAAAAAAATAAAATAAGCAAGCAATAATAAATGAAATATAAACAATCAATTAACACCTTATTATGCATTTGGTAATCTCAAGCAAAAAATGAGTTATTGAAACAAAATATTTACAAACTGATCTAAAATCACAGAATAGGGGCCGTTGAGATTTGGCGATTTGGTCTAAACTGAATTTTCTTCGACATACTAGTGCTTTATTAAATAATTGAAAATAAATTAAACTGCAATACTTTAATTATGATAACATAATGATATAAAAATGAAATCTCAATGCCAGATAGCAATAAAATTAAACATAACCTACTCTAACAAAATTTGCAATATTAATTTTCAAATTTTAACTTTGTTTTATGTTGCAGAGGAATACGGAGAGCATAAGACTTTCCATGATGAACACAGAGAAACTGATCACAAGAAGAAGTATCACGACGAACACAAAGACTACAGCCACCATGGCGGAAAACAATTCAAACATCATGCTAACAAAGGTCATTATGACGAAAATAAACACGGAAGCGATTTCCACAAATTCGGAAAAGCCGGACATGACAGTCACCATGAAGGTGCTTTAAGAAAGGCGGACATCATCAAGCTGCTGGTGATTCTTTCAAACACGCTGGTGGTCAGCACCACAGTGAGGCTCATGCTCAGGACATCATTCAGAGGGGAAAAAGCTTATCACAATGGTCATCGTGATGTGGACATCAGCACAGGGCCCACAAAGAAGTTGCCCATGGTCAAAGACAAACATGGTGGACACAAACTAGCAGGAGCATATGATGGGGCAGAGCTCATTATGATCATCACGATGGCAGAGGATACGATTCCAGTTACGAAGATATTGGCGATGGGCATCGTGTTTATTTTCGAAGAGGTTAAATAATGTGACCAGAAACAAATATTTATAACTTTCATGTATTTAAAAAAACGCATCTCATTTCTCAGTCATGATTATGATCTGTATAGTTTTAGTTCAGTTAGATAAAAAAAAAAGGTATGGCATATTTTGTTAAATAAGGAGTGGTTTTCCGTTTTCTTATATAAGAAACAATAGAATAGTCGGTGAATTCTGTCATTTTTACCAGAATTAGTTCGTTATGGGTTTGAAGTAGCAACGTTATTTAACGAAACAGTTATTTTACTATACGTTTATAAATGAACAAAATTTATTCATATTTAATTTCATTGTCTTTTATTCCACATCATCATAGTAACTTAAGAAGAAAACTGGACGTTAAAATCAAATAAATGCATATTAATTAAATTAATTTTTAATATTCGGGCGAAATGATTATTTTTTAATTTGTTCAAAACTCGTTTTATTGAAAACTAATATATATATATCGTATTAATATTAACTAATTATTTGTATAAGAACCGATATAAAATTTATACAAGATATTTTAATTTAATAATATGAATAATAATCGTCATTTATTTTAAAGGCATTACTTTAAAAAAATGTTTAATAACCTAAATAAGTTTTTACACCTAATTTTTTTCAACTATTACTTATTTAATTTTTATTCGATAGTAAAAAATCAACGCATGTAAAAAAATCATAATAACTAAAAAGAAGAAAACATTAGTTGCAAAATATGAAGAGCAATTTTTGCACTTAAATTTATTGTCATTAAAAATAAGATTTCAAAAGATTAAAAAAAAATGTTATTCTGACATCAGTTAATTTGAAAAGTCTCCTAATATTTTCGATTTATACAAGGTACTTAAATACTGCAAATTAAATTAATTTATTAAAAATTATAAATACTTATTTCTTTGAAATTTTAATTTTAATTTAAAAGTTAAATGTAATAACCATTTTACTGGGTTTTTTTATAGATTAGTTTTCAGATAAATTACTTAATAATTGTTATAACAGCATATCGATAGCACATAAAATCTATATCTAAAACAGTTTATTATTTTTCTTTATTTCAAATTTGTAGCCATTATTAATATTTATTTTATATAATATGTTGTATATGTACATATGCATGTCGTATATAATCTGTTACTAACCTTTTGCTTTTTAACCAACTGCATTAAAACAATTAAAATAATGAATTTGTAAAATAAAGTTGTAATAATAATATCTGGCGTGTTCGTTTCTTTCCTATGAAAAAATTTATTGATAATAATCATTTTAAAAGTAGTAAATACAACTTTAATTTTCTTTTTGTAATTTCTTAAACACATTATAGCTTCTTGATAAATGAAAATTTATTAATCTAATGCTTTTCATATTTATGCAAACTGTATTACATTTTATTTTTATCATAGCTTTTTTATAATATAAATTTATTGTAATTAATTATCTGAACAATGAACAGTTTAAATAAAATACTGAATATTTTTTTTTTTTTTTACATTTTTAGAAAGTACTTTTAAATATTGTACTTTATAATTAGCTTATTAAACTGCTTAAACCAATCATTACAAAACGAATTTAAATTATTCATAATTTTTAGTTTTTTAATATAAGTCCTCTTACAAAATAAATTTTTTTTTTAATTTAAATTAATATAACGTAAAATTTTTGGTGAAAAGAAAATAATAATTGTAATTTTTATCTCAATTTTACATATCATCTAATTTAATAATATTCTAGAAATGAAAGCCAAAAGTATTTATTTTTACGTACAACTTAGAGAATTTGACTAATTTAAAGCATATAATTTTAAAAATAACCATAATAAGGATTTAAAAGATAAAATATTTTTAATGTAATTCGATAAAAAAAAAAAAAGTTGTAGATAAAACAAAAATTCTTTCTAGTGAAATAAAAATAAGTTGAAAAGAAAACACGTCTTGTAATTTAAAAACTTTTGAATTAATTTAATACGAATTAACATTGAACATTTTGCATATTAAAAATTAATAACAATAAAAAAAGACATTTTTAAAATAGGAAACTTATAAAAAACTATATTTCTTAGCTATATTTCTGATAAAAAAAAAAATTTAACGACGAAATCATTTAATAAAATTAGACAAAATTAATCATTTTAAACAGACATCTTATTAATAGATTTAAAAAAAAAAAAAAACGGTACTTACGTATTAACGCCCCCACAGCTACAGATTTGGCGGTTTTTAAGTGGCGCCAATCTACACTTAAAATGTTCGTGACAAATCATAAAATATATAAAACACTTTATTTAAAAACAAAGTAGTCAATCGGATTTCGGTGGAAAATGGGCCGATATAGAGTTTAACATAGATTCAAAACAGTCTCTATTTTGGCGCATTGGCAGCTCTTTATTGGCAAATTAGCGCAACTTCTGTTGCGGTGGCGTTAATACGTAAGTACAGAAAAAAACTTTTTTAAAAAAGCAAAAGAAATCCCATGAGATGCTTCTTATTATTGTAATATAATAGTTAGCTTTAATCCATATTTTTAACAATAAAATTTAAAAACCACAGTGAGAAGTTTCTCAAGCAACAAAAGACTTTTCTTAATCCTTGTAGAAAATAACTTTTGTAACACATTCATAATAAAAATTGAATTTATCTTTTAAACTCCAATATCACGCAGTAAAAATCTTGAATCATATACCCTTTGTGCCAAATACATCGCCAGGATGCCGCTAAGTAAGCATAATAATGAATACACCAGTTAATTTTCGCTATAAAATGATACTACGCCAAAATCCATCACTAGGACATGCCAGGTCTCCAAGTAAACAAACAAAATGGCGCCGAAATTGGGTGATTTTAAAAAACGCTATTTAGAAAAAACATCTCCAAAAGTCGCTATTACGCCAATATTAGTAGCCAAACAGTTATTAAATTTTATTCCTTAAACTGCTTTTATGCCAAAGTTCATCGCTTTAACACCAAATATTATCACTATACTTCTAAAATTTTATTCCTGAAATGCTTTTACGCCAAATGTTATCACTTTATCGCCAAATTTTAGCACTATTATGTCCAAAAATTTATGCCAAAACTGCCTTTACGCTAAATTATATCGCTTTATCGCCAAATTTTATAACTATTATTGCAGAATTTTAATGATTCGATTTTACGCAAAATGTTATCGCTTTAACGCCAAAATATATTACTATTTTGCCCAAATGCTGTTCCTAAATGGCATTTCCCCAAATTTTATCGGTTCAACGTCAAATTATTATGTGGAATTTTGTTTTGCTAACTCACAAAAATGTATCATTTTAACAATGATAATAATCGTTATTACGATAAAATTACGCTAAAGTTATTCGCTAATGAGCCAATTTTTTTCCTCTTTTATGTCAAAAAGTATTTTATGTTGTTCACAACGCCGAATTCTAACGACAAAGCGATATTAATAAAAAGAAGAAACCAGAGAATAACTTACATTTTATTCCGATATATCCTTTGTTGGAGGCAAAAAATATCTGCATTATTTATTACTTCATTAGAATGTCCTTTCATGGACATAACAAATGACATAACAAAAAAATAAAAACAACATCACAAAACTACAGAAAAATCAATACTTCCTAGCGGCCTTTTTTCTTCTGGGAACTAACATTCTAAAATTAAAAATTAAATTTTACGAGCGAATTAAAATAACTGTTGCCACAAAAATCTTATATATGTCAATAACATTAAAAACAAGTATCACAAAACCACAGAAAAATTTAATTCGTTCGAGCAGCGTTTTCACTGTGAACTAATGTTCTAAATGTAAAAGTTTTTCGCGCCAATTCAAATAACGGTGGTCACAAAACTGTAACTATGCCAACAGCATTAACAGGAAAATAATTATTTCATAATAAAATATAAGTTATTAATAAAATAAAAAATTGTTTTCATTGTTTGTTTCGTATTCTCATGTGCAGCAACTTCATAAAAGTTTATATTCTGTATCGGTGGCTAACATACGTTATAAGAACAATAGAGAGTTTTTGCATACCGTATTTTGGATGTCCGTTAGCTTTTTCTCCCTACCCGCGCATGCTCATAGGAAATTGCGCATGCGTATCTGTAATAATGTTTCCTATGAGCATGCGCGCTAGGGAGAAAAAACTAACAGACGTCCAAAATACGGTATGCAAAAACTCTCTATTCTCATAATCAATAATTTATCGGAATAATTATTTAAAAGAATATATAATTCTGCTCTTATTTACAATAAATAAAAATTCTGCAAATAACTATGAAAGTACCAAAAAAATAGTCATTATATTGTTCGAAAAAGAAGTTACGAATTATTACAATTACTGCATTGTAACCCTAAAGAAATTGGCAAAATATTCATGGTTGCAAGATTGGCGACTTACTCAGGAGTACAGTATTCTAGATTTCAACCTATCACGCTAGATAACTGAAACTTACACGGGAAGTTATGTGTTTTATATTAATTCCTTTAGTCAACAAAATTAAGAACTATCTAATTTTTAAGCAGTGAAAGAATTTTATTAAATAAAAAAAAAATTTGTGCATTTCTCACAATATGAGCAGAACAATATTAATTTAACATGAATGATAATGAAGCTTGTATTTTTCTGAACGAAAGTGAATGATTTTTGAAATTAAGAAAATGAAAAAGATTTTTGTAAACTATTTAATAATGCTTTCTGATTTAAACGAAAATAATACTATTAACTATCATTAATGATTAGGAAAACAAAAACAAAAAATATCCTAACTATTGCTTAGCATTATTTTAATATAAAATACCAAATAAAAATTTCAGCGAAATTCAATAAGTATCAGAAACCCTGAACGAACTTCACGATTTGACGCCATTTTGATTATTATTAGGGTTTAGTAGGGTTTTGCTCTGGCTCTCGGTGCCACAGATTTCAAATTCGAGTCCCAGCGTTACCATGGATGTTTGCAGTGGTTCGGAATCCACTTTAAACCGTAGGCCCCGGTTTAATAGGATTGTAGAGCGTTGGGCGAAAGGCTGACATCCTTACCCCATAAAAAGAAAGAAATTAATGTCTAGAAATCTGCCAGCAGCAGACGGCCTTGGCCCACTGAGGGGCTGTTGTGTCACTGATGATGATGATGAGTAGGGTTTGTAGACAAATTAATAATTGAAACGAAACAAACTGTCTAATCCGTAATTTTCAAGTTACCTTATATGATCTGTGCATGTATTCTTTATCGTAAATACTAAATACAAAATATAAACAAATTGTAAACATCGAACACTAAAGTGTATTTCTGAACATGAGTAATTGCAGTCAGCTACTACTTTCGGAACATGGGATCTGAAGATATTATTGTCAGTGTAATAAAAAAAAAATTCAAAACTTTTACAAACACAAAACAAAAATTTACAAGTTAATTAAACGTAATAACTCAGAGCAAAATCCTTCATGATTTCAAAGGACAGGGCCATGGCCCATACCGCTCATGAAACAATGGACTTTCTGAAGAATTTCTTCACTGACCTGCTCATATCCAAGAATCTTTAACCTCCAACATCGAAAACCTAACATCTGAAATGTGGCAAGGTGCAGGATGGCAAAGCACAATCCCTGCAAAAACTGCAGGAATAATCCCGTAATATTCCCTGCAAAAATTAAAAAGGGAATTCTTAAAGCAGGGGTTCTTAACCTTTTTTTGTACGACGAACCCCCTTATGCCAAGAAGAAAGACGCAAATACCCTTTTATATATATAATATCTATTTTAAAATACAATGTAAAATAAAATAAATAATTCAATATATTAAAAACAATTAACAACAATATACAGTTTGTACTTTATACAGATCACATTAAGTAATAATATAAATAATAAAGCACTAGATAATGTAAATTTTGTAATTAAAAATTTACCATCGTGAATACAATGTATTTATATTGGCTATCGTAAATACAATTGATAATGCTATTTTTTAACTCAATTATACTAATCGAAATATTTCGAGAAAAGTCCGATCAGTTAGATATTTTGGAGTATTGATAAATGTATTTTTAAAAAAATTTAAAAATCTATATATTGTTACATAGAAGAATGTTACATAGGTTCATCTCGATAGAAGGAAAGTATAGACGTAATATTCTAATGAAAAACTAAGAATTTAATTAGAAGTCAGTCAAAATAAAGATGCTTTTTTTGTTTTCCATCTGAGCATACTGACTCTCTAAACCAGGTTACGAACCTCTGTTTAAAAACTCGCAATTTTCGTGATTCAAGTTATATATTCTCTAATTTAGTAGCGGAAAATTCATTGTTCTTCACTTTTCCTTTTTTTTTTTTTTTTTTTTTTTTTTTATTGTTCGTCACTTTTCCTTTTTTTAGACTTCCCAGACAAAAAGAATATAAATTCTTGAAAATCTCAATTATACTAATCGAAATATTTCGGGAAAAGTCCGATCAATTAGATGTATTTTGTGGAGTTGATAAAAGTATTTTAAAAAAATCTAAAAATCTACATATTGTTATATAGAAGAAACAATAACTGGGTTCATCTTGATAAAAGGAAAGGAATATTAGAAAAACAACTTCTTTGATTTCAAAAAAAAAAAAAAAATGTAAGCTATTTTCATTTTTTTGAAAACTGGCTCTTAGAAAATTTAATGGTTTAATTTACATTTATCTCACAATGAAAATTTTATATTTTCTTGAAAGAGGAAACGAACGAAAAAAAACACTAATTTAAAAAAATTAATGTATATTTACTAAAGCAATAAATAAAAATTTCTATATTCATTAATTTTTATATTTTCTATTTTTCAAATATTCATATTGAATAAATGAATATTTTTACTGGTGGTAATTAATAATAATAAAATATTTTTTTAAGTAAATTTATTTCACTTTTTTTTTTTTTTTTTGTCAAAAATACACATAAAAGTTTTTAATAGCACAATCAAGAATATTTTAAACCAACAAAAATTACTTAATGGAAAAACAAATTAAAAAAATTAACAAGAAAATTCAATTTAACATGCTCAACAACAAACAACAAATAAAGAATGATATTATAATCACAAAATTGTGAAATACAGACATTATAAGTCGCTGATTGTCCAAAACGAAGACAGAAAAACTCACGTTCATAAGCGTAACCCCATTTTACGAGTATATTTTTTTAAGACGACAATATGACCATTAGCAGTCGGATTATGGGACACGCTCTACTTAACTGCATAAACAAAGAGCATGAACGAAGTTAAGTTTACATTTTCCTTATAACTTTTGCAAACTGATATTTGTTTATTTTGCTAGAATTATTTTTATTTTTATTCCCTTTCAGGGTGTATTTATAATGAAATAAATCCGTTTCTTCCGTTTTTAATGAAGAAAATAGCATTTAAGATAAAAAAAAATCTTTAAATAGAATTTAGGAAGACTTTATTTTAGAGATAAGAAATTTATTTTGAATATGAAAAAAAAAAAAAAATTCTACTAATTAATCCACTTTTTAAAAACATTGCTAATCGGTATATTTGAAGTTCTACCCCGTACTGTTTAAAAATGTACAGAAAAAAAAAAAAAAAAATTTAATTATACATTGTCTACAATCAGGAGAATAAAATATTTCAGTTTCCTTGAGCCATATTTTAAGCGGAAAAATTCACGCTGGTTGCTCATAAAATCTTACTAATTTGTTCAGCAAAAAAAAAAAAAAATGTACCGGTAAAACAGAGCAAGCCAACATTTTCTATTTCATGCTCGAATTTGTTTTTTATTTTATTTTATTTTAAAGCTAAGATGCAGCATCCAGCTCCCTTTTAAAATATGATCATAAAGATATATTAAACAATTATGCATAAAATGATATATTGTACATAATATATCCATTTGAAACTTTTAGCAGTTTTAATGAAAACGATTTTATATAACTGCACAAGTATACTGGACAAATAAAATAACATGATATAACACTGAATATACACTCATGTACATAAATGAAGGATAATTCAGAATCACACAGAAATTGAACTCTAAAATAAAAATTTCTCCTGTAGAATTATCACACACATCTTGAAAAAGAATATGCAAATTACAGGAAACCACCAGATGGCGCGGATAGTACGCCACAATGACGAGAGTGTAAGAGGGGGGCATATAAGGAATGGTGGCAAAAGAAGTAAAATTGTTCACAAGCGCGTTAAAAGCCTTTCAGTGCAATAACCGCATAGTTATGGCACAAAGGAAGCATTTGGATGATCTTTTACGTGGTAGAATTATCGGACGACTGGAATGTGGACGTACCCAGCTGGAAGTATCCGAGGAACTTGGAATCGCCCAGAGTGTCATCTCCAGGCTTTGGCAACGATTCCAAGATGATGGTAATGGAAGTAGATGTTACAGCACGGGTCGCCCCCGAGTTACAATACCGAATGAGGACCGGTATTTAGCAGTTACTGCCAAAAGAAACAGATGGAGCACAGCATCAGACCTGTCTCGTCAGCTCTCTTCAGCTACCGGTACGACAGTTTCAAGGCAGACCGTGTACAGACGCTTAAGGCACATTGGTATATATGCTCGTAGGCCTGTCAGATGTGTTCCACTTACCGCAACTCACTGTCGCCTGCGATTAACCTGGAGTAGAGAGCATGCATTGTGGACACCGCAACAGTGGTTTTGTGTGATGTTTTCCGACGAGTCCAGGTTTAGTTTGCAGTCTGATTCTCGCCGGACTTTCACATGGAGAGTACCAGGTACCCGTTACCACCAAGAGAACACCATTGAACGACACCGTTACGGTGGTGCAGGATGGATCGTTTGGGGAGGAATTATTCTTGGTTCCAGAACTGACCTGCATGTTCAGAGTGTAACGATGACGGGCCACATCTATCGGGATGTCATTCTGGAACAACATGTACGTTTGTTTCGGGGCGCCATGGGTGCTGAATTTCTGTTTATGGATGACAACGCCCGTCTTCACCGTGCAAACATTGTAGACGAATGCCTTCAATTGGAGGATATCACCCGTATGGCCAGCATACTCACCGGACTTGAATCCAATAGAGCATGTGTGGGATATGCTTGGTCGACGAATTGCAGCCCGTCAACCCCCTCCCACCTGTCAACCGGAACTTCGGAGGGCATTGCTTGATGAGTGGTGTAATATTCCCCAAGATCAGATTGATAATTTGATACTCAGCATGCCTAGGCGTTGTAAGGCCTGTATTGCATCGTTCGGGAGACATACTCTATATTAACCATCATACTAACCATGTTATACTGTTTTTGTAAATAGGTTCTTTTTTAAATTTGCTCCAGGAGTAAAAATCTCAATTTTTATTAGTTATGTCAAACATATAGCATCTTTTTGCTCTTTACCTTTTGTTTAATAAATAGACTTTACAAATAAGTCAAATTTGTCTTGCTTCTGTCTCTTTCTTTGCCTGAACTTCATTATCCTTAATTTATGGACATGAGTGCATAAATGATACAGTATAACACTGAATTCTAGAGTATAGCTTTTTCACTCTAGTGTTCAGTGTTAGATTAATTGTTTATTAATGCATCTAGATCATGCATAAATTATTTGTAACTTTTCTTTAAAATTAAGTCCGCCATTTTTTTTTTAAAAGGCACCTTAGATGCTTATCTCTATTCTAACAAATCCTTATTCCAACGCCCAGCATGACGAATAAGGAAAAATATTATTGTTTAATAATCTTTGGAAAATTTTTTTAAATCATTAAGAAGATAAAAAAAAATTGTTAGTCGCTCAAATATAAAATAACTATGAAAATAAGAATAGGAAACGTTGTTTGACATTAGAATAAAATAAAAACCTCATCAATAACATTATTTTTTAAAGTTTACAAAATATAATGATTTTATGAAAAACAAATTACGTCTTTAAGAGAACTGACTGTTTTAGTGGACCACATTTGCAATAGAGCTGAGCTGCATGCGGCCCAAAAGGTGGAAACCTTTGTGCTACAGTCAACATGTATTAGTTTAGTACAATAGTTCTGGAACTGTGGGATGCAACACCAAAAGGAGGCATTCTCCAAGCACAAACAAAAAAAAAAATTAAAATATTCTAAATCATTCAGAAGTATAAAAAAAACTTTTTAGATGTATAAGTCTTAGTATAAGTTTAATAAAAAAAAATCTGCAACAGAAAAATACAAATGGCATTGTATATCCTTTTACTGTAGATTAATACACAGATCCTTGGCCACGTAGCAACTTCCAGCTTCTTCATTGTCAGAAACACAGCGTTGTACTCATGCCCTTTGAGTTAATAAGAAATAAAAGATAATTAAATGCCCTTTTTTAAAAAAAAAATATTTATTTACTTATTAAAATTGTACATCCATCGCATTTTGAAATTCATTGTTGAAATTATAGTGATGCATTTTTAGGAATTCCCAATTTCAGAGCATTAAAAATCTCAACTCTTTCCACGACACTGCTCTTATATGAGAGGAATGTTTCTATGTTACGAAGTTTCAAATTCAAAATCAAATATTTGTAAATAACTTAGATTGATAGTTTATGACAAAACAACATTTTTAAAAATTATTATTAAAAAAAGAGCAATTCATTTCATTTCCTTTTTATCTTTAAGACATCTAATCAGGTTGGGAAAAGTCACATTTCATATCCAGTAACAATTTTTAATTATCTAGAGAAATTTGTTATATATATTCATGATTCTTCTTATATTAAATACTATCGTTCATATTTTCTGTCTCAACATGAGTGTTGCTGTTTATGTATCTGGAACTAACTATGCTAATGTTACGTAACACCATCTGAAATATTCATAGTAAAGTTTGACATTTTTTTTACTTTTGCTTACAGAAGAACATTTTGTCATACGAATACTGCTTTTTTTTGTTTACTGCAATTTAAAAATTTTATAAAAATGGAATTAATGGACTCATAAAAATGGATTTAACATTTTTGTGCGATTATTTACTTCGACTTTCGAGGTGGATTATCTCAACAACAGTTCATTGATCAACTCATTTCAACTTTTGTCGATAAGAACCATCTAAAATTGTATATGATTAGTTCAGTGTGACTTCAATCGTGGCCGTCGTCAGCTCACGTATGAATTTGAAGAAGGTTATCAAAATCGATTATTGTGCCGGGAAACATCAATGCTCTGTGCGAACAGATAATGCAGGATCGTCATGAGACATACTTCAAAATTGAAGCATCTTTAAGCATAAATATGATGAGCGTACGAGAAATTTTGGCCAAATCGCAAAAAATAGGGGCCGTTGGAATTTCGCAACTTTTGTGGCGCCAACTGAACAAGAAGTCGCCAAATGTGGTAACTCGGATTTCTTGTATTGTTTGTAGTTCACTTCACTTTCAATCGCTACCCTTATCTTGGCGCACTTTGGCGAAAGAATTTTTGAAACAAATCCCAATGGCCCCTATTCTGCGATTTTGCCAAAATTTTTACATGAATATTTATATGTATGTGAAAAAAATTGTTCGCATTGGATTCCACATAACTTGACAATCACTCAAACACAGGGTAGTGTCGATTGGCGCAAAGATATACTTCAAAAATACACCAAAAGCTAGGCACAACATTTATAAAAAGGTGATGAATGTTGGATCAATGCCTATAAGCCAAAAAATAAAAAGCAATCAGCTATATGGTCCTTCAAAGGTGAGTTAAACAAACAAATGAAGCAAATGGTCGCCTGTTTTTGAGGGTTAAATGGACTTTTGCACCAAAAAATCGTATAACGATCTATTCTGAATTGGTACACAAGTATTAGTTTACCAGAAGACTTTCGGATAAAAAGAAAAACAACCCACAGCTATTATGGCTAGGCGACCTCACACACGTCGCCTCAAACAACCCACTATTTGACCGGTTAAAACATCGAATTTAATAGTTCATTCATGATACAGCCCTGATCTTGGCCCAATGATTTCATTTGTTCCAGCACAAGAATAAATCACGTGGTCAATGATTTTCGACACCACATGCAGAAAGTTGATGCACTTAAAACGCATGTATTTGAAAATTTCAAGCGAATGGAAAAAGTGCTATGAAAAATGGTTCAAACGTATGCAATAGTGTGTTTAACAAAGAAAATGTGTTTTTGTTTTTTTATCATTCCGGATATATAAATTGTATTTCTCTTATATTTTAAATCATTTCAAAATTGTCATAAATTTCGTGCACAAGGGAAATTAATATTGTTGTTATATATTTTTGTGAAGTATTAACCCATTTTGGCTAAAAGGTTTTTATTAAAATTCACTAGTACAGAAGTGATCATAGGGCAGCTACTCAGATATACAAATAAGACTTATGTATGTAGGAAATATGATAAGCTAAAACTGATTAGAGTCCAAAAGTAATTAATTATTTAGTTTCTGGTCACAAATTTATTCAAAACAAAAAATTAAATAATGTTGAAAACAAACAAAGAAAAAAATATTGTTATTCCATTTTTATCACACAATTCATACAAAAAAATCTTTCAGCAGTTACATTTCCTTTGGGTGATGTAAGAATGTAGTATATTTTTGCAAGGTATCGCTGTACATTGATGATATAATAAAGGCAGTATAATACG
>BPLR01001495.1:0-192213 GCA_021605095.1 Caerostris extrusa
TACCACCAACATCCATGGCATCGCCAGGACTCGAACTCAAGAAACATGTTGTGCCGAGCGCCAGAGCACTAGCCACTCGGCCATCAGGTCCCCCAATTTTCTTGTTTTCTGTGGGGTTTTTTCTTCCACACCACCATACATCAAAGTATATTCACGCACATGATAAGTTAAAAATTCGTAAGGCGATTTCAATTTTATTAATTCTTTTAGGTGACCTCTGGCTCAAGTTTCAAAAATGGTTCCATTGCCATTGACGACATAGCTGTAAAAAATGAATGCCCATCATTAGGATCTTGTAATTTCGAGGGAAGACACTTGCTTGTGGACAAACGATCCTGATGCAGATCTTCAGTGGCTGAGAGGTTCTGGCGAGATCACGGACGCTGCACCATTGAACGATACTACCTTCGGCAACCAATTCGGAACTACTTGTATGTTCACGTGGTACAAACATGGGCTGCCAACCCCAAACCTGCACGCTTGCTGTCACCATACTTCCCGGCTGCCAAGCAACGTTGCATCAATTACTGGAATTTCAGAAACGGAACCAATTTCGATGGTGCCCTAACTGTTTCCATTTATAACGACGCCATCGACGAGATAACAGAGTTGCAGCATTTCACTCAAAGAAAAACTTGGAAGGTGGAACAATGAACAGGTCGAGATTGATGAAGATAAAGACGATGGAAAATACCAAATTATTTTTGAAGCTCAGATGACAACAGCGTGAGTAGATAATGCAATACTATTTCTTTTTCACATGTGTAATTATTTAGCATATTTTTTTTTTTCGTTACTACTGTGCCCAAAAGTAAAGACCAATTATTCTTTTTCAAAAACTAATTATTTATTCTTCCAAATTTATTTCATTGCCTTCAAAGTAATCCCCTCTGGACACAATACTTATGCCAACTTTGTTTCAAATCCCTTCAATACTAAAAAGTCATCGGCAGGGATGGCCTTCAAAGCGCTCGGTGATTCACGTTGAATATCTTCAATCGACTCAAAACAGTGTCCCCAGAGTGGTCTTTTGAGTTTTAGAGAATAACCAGAACTCACACGGTCAATGAATACGGTGGTTGTGGAAGGATATGGGTTTCATTTCTGGCAAAAAAGTCACGAAAGAATCAATGCAGTGTGAGCTGGCGCATTCAGTGTTTTCGGTACCAATCGAGATTTGACGTATTTGAGGATGCAAATATACAAATTTGAAATACAAATACAAACACAAATTTGAAATTCCAACATCATCGGCAAGGTCTCTAATTGTATATCGACGGTTTTGCAAATTCCAAATCTTTAATTTTTCGGACTGAAAGCTTCGTCGGTTGGTTTGATGGTCGACCAGAGGGGTTATCTGTCTTCTTTGAACTTTTATACGACTTCTAAACATTTCTTCCGATATAGGAATTCTCACCGAATGTCTTCTGCAACATTCTATACGTTTCCTAAAACAAAATTTAATGCAAATTTCTTTGCTCAATTAATTCAGACATTTCAAAAATCGCCGAAATCACTTTAGCGTCTCCTAAAAACCAAGCGTAACTCAAACACTAATAGAATATTTTGATGCCAAATTTGACACAGATGTCAAGGACGGTGCCAGCAACCTAGAAAAAAAAAAAAAATTGAAATTCCGAAAGGCCCAGGAATTTTAAATTGAAAATCAGTCTTACTTTTGGACGCAGTAGTAAATAACATCAAATTTATAATATTCCTCAGATATAATGTTATAAAAATTTTGATTGTTTTACATTAATTTTATTTACAGAGTGAACAGCTTTATAGCCCTCGATGACTTAACGGTTTATGAAGGAGCCTGCAAGCCAATAGAAGACAGAAAACCTGACTTTACATGTGAGGACGGGGGATAATCACATTTCAGATGATTATAGATGTGACTTTGATTGTGCAGATGGTAGCGATGAAAAAGGTTGTGGCACCAACTGTGACTTCGAAACTGAAGAACCAAATCCATGTAACTGGGTATCTAGTACTACGAACAATGCTTAGCCGCGGAGAGCCAAACGCTTGCTAATGGTACTGCTGACCCAAGTACTGATCATACAAAGAACACCAGGTGAAGGCTATTACGAGAGTGAATTACCTGCAACGCTTTCTCGCATCTGGAGAAGCCCATCTAACCAGTCCTGCTCTCATACAGTCATCCGCGACATGCCGCATATTCTTCTGGTATTATTTCTATGCTTTGTACAAAACTGAATTCATTTACGTGTATTTTTGATTCCGGACACCAAACTGCCCGTACTGAAATATTCCGTTTGGAAGGAGACCACGAAAAGTCTTGGAGAAAGAGCTGAAGTTGTCATTGGTAGAATCCAAAACAGATTTAGAGTGGGAATTGTCGGAAGGAGAGAATCAACAATAGCTGCAATTGCCCTTGATGATATAAGTTTCGAGAACTGCTATATTCCAAGAAGAGTAGAAGAACCTCAACCATGTAAGCAAAATGAATTTATGTGCCAAAACGGAAACTGCATATCCAACGATCTATTGTGTGATTTTGTTGACGACTGTGGTGATTATTCTGACGAAAATAGATTACGAGCTAAATGCGATTCGTATCCAGGAAGGTGCGATTTTGAAGGCGGCAATTATTGTGGATGGACAAGAGCTCCTGAAACGGATTACATGTGGCAGATATCAAAATCTAGCTCTGGATCATGGTACAACAAGGTCATGGTTACTCGTGATCATACAAGAAATTCGAACAATGGACAATTTTTGTATTTCAGTAATACTTATCGCACTAAAGGTCAAGTTGCTAGAATGGCATCAAAAGTTATGGAAGCAACAGATAATTCTTGCAAATTCAGATTCTTCTATACCTATGGTACAGTGTTTAATTCCACAAAAATACGATGAACTGACAGATATTGGAACTTTTGAGTGTCTACATCCGAAGAGATGAAGTTAATATATGGAAAACTATATTTATAACAAGAGAACCTCCTGGTCAATACTATGAAAAAGTTACATTACCATTAGGAGGCTTCAAAGAACCTTTGAAGTCATTGTCGAAAGCCGAATCGGATCAATTCAAAATCTGGAGGATGGGCTGTTGATGATGTTTCATTCACCACAGGTTGCGTTATATCCAACAAAACACTTCCTTTAAGCATAGAGGAACCGACTCCAGAACCAGTCGAGAAGTGTAAAGTTGGTGAGTTCTTATGTGTGAAAGATAAATTTTGCATTGATAGCGAGAAGATATGTGATTTTGTTCCGGACTGTAACGATTCATCAGATGAAGCTAAATGCGGAACTTGTAATTTTGATGATGATAATAATCCTACCTGTGGATGGAGTGACAACAGAGGTGGAAAATGGCAAAGACTGAAGGGTCAGAGAGGAAATAACGGACTTACGAACGATATCTCCGGCAATGGTTATTACATGTACGTGTCAAAAGAAAAAACAGGAGCAATAACCAGTTCTGCAATCTTAAGATCCATTGATTTCAAGCAGGCCTCTTCCACATGCGAAATAAGCTTCTATTATTTCATGTCCGGAATAACGAATAATGATGCATCCTTGAAATTACAGTTGCAGACCAATGACAAAAAAGACGTAATGTTGTGGAGGGAAATTTCAGATCAGGGACGAAACTGGCAAAATGCCACAGTTAGCATAGAGAGAAGAGATGCAGGTTGGCATTTAGACTTTATAGCCACGCATGTTTTAAGCAAAGGGGATATTGCAATCGATGAGATAAACTTTTTAAGGTGTGCTCCTCCTGAAAAAAAGAAATGCGCTAACAAGGAGGACTTCGCTTGCTTCAGCGGAGAATGCATCAATGGTTCCTTAGTATGTGATTTTCGTTCAGATTGTTCAGACGGTTCAGATGAAAGTAACTGCACAGACTATTTAGAAAACTGTGATTTTGAAAACGGATGGTGTAGCTGGACTCAAGAACCTACAAATTATCAAAAATGGGAAAGAACATCAGGACAGGAACTTGCAGAAGGTACAGGACCAGACAGGGATCATACCAAAAATGATGAGACTGGACATTTCCTACTGGCTTCGAGAGGAAGTAATTATTATTATTGGTACAGCCCTAGAATCGTTAGTACTTCCTTCATGGCTGATGTATCTGGAAAATGTAAATTACGATTTTGGTATCACTTATATGCATCTTATACCAGCCGGATCAGCGTTTATTTGCAACTTGCCGATGATGTACGTTTGAGGATTGTTACTAATTTCTACGGTTCTTCGGGAGATGAATGGGAAAGAGCAGAAGTTCCTTTAAAAAGCAAATTCAACTTTCATGTTGTTATTGAAGGTTCTCCCAGTTCTGGAAATAAAGGAGAAATAGCTATAGATGACACTTCTTTCACCCTAGAGTGTGTTCCCGTATACACGATTATTACTACACCTATACCAACAATTCAACCTAAAGGTGTTTGTGACAAATTAGGACAGTTTACATGTGGTGACAATTCATGTGTGCCTATGGAGGCTGTGTGCGATTTCAAAGTTGATTGTCCTTACGGTAAAGATGAAAAGAGCTGCCCTGCATACTGTGATTTTGAGCTCGGCTCAAATTGTGGTTGGAAAGCTATTACTAAAATTGGGGATGGTGTAGAAGTAAATGTCACGATTGCAGAAGATGCGAAAAAGATAGTACCAGATGCTCCGAAAGTTGATAAAACAACAAACACAAGTCAAGGATCCTACCTAATCATCCATACAAGTCTTGAAACCGAAACTGGCCCCGTAGATGAATATAGAAGTCCTCTATTTGCCACTAGTGCTAGTCCATGTAAATTTTCGCTATGGTATGCAGCTAGAACCGTGTGGTTGAAACCTATAATTTCAGTACTTTTTGGAGAAAATTCATACGAAATGGTATCACTGACTCAATCTACAGTTTGGAAACGAGAGTCATTTGGAATCGGTAGACAGAAGGGAAATTTCTCTGTAAGTATCAGCAAGAAAGGTGGATTCAGTAGATGGGACTACTTGGCATTGGATGACATTGAATTTGTAAATTGCGCATTGCCACAAAGATCAAACAAATGTTATGAATACAGGTGCCCAGTAACGAAAGCATGCATTGAATATTCTCGAGTTTGTGACATAACTGATGACTGCGGTGATGGGTCAGATGAAGAAAATTGCACCACCATAAAAACAGATTTTGAAAACGGTCTTGGATTTTTCTCGCAACTTGAAAGACGCAAGAGCTCCTCTAGTCTGGGAAATAAAGAGTGGAGCAGCAAATGCCCATATTTATTCAAAAGTGGGACCGCCTTATGATCACACACTATCTAACACAGAAGGTCACTACGTAGCAATGACGAGAGGTGTATCAGGCGCCATGAATGAAAGAGCATGGTTGACCTCTGAAGTTTTAATGAGTTTAGCTAAAGGAGAATGCGAAATGAGATTCTATTACTTCATGTATGGTGATAAAGTGAACCAACTTAACATTTATACCGTCACTGAAGATAAAGGAGATTTCAAACTGTTATGGACACAGACCGGAGAGGTTGGAAACTTTTGGATGAGAGGAGCAGTGCCACTGAATGACACCATTCCTTTCCAGGTTGTTTTAGAAGGCAAAGCAGGAGTTACCACAAATGACATGATTGCTTTGGATGACATTTCCTTCTCAACAGGATGCAAGTAAGAGGAATTCCTATTTTTAGATTAAGTTTTGCATACATGTAGCAACATATAGTACTTTGTAGTGTAAACTTATCCCCATAATTTTTTAAAATTATCATTTCCTTTCTCAAATTTGTTTTTAAATATATTCTCAGGGAATCATTGTACACATTGTAAAATGATATAACGAAAAAAAATTAAAAGAGATAGCAATTAAATGCCTTTATTAGCCAAAAACGTAACTATTGAAATTCGATGCGAGATCCCTTGCTTGCTAGAAGCACGTCCAAATATACTCTATTTCTTGCCATATATTGTCAAGTAGCTATTGCATTTAAGTGAAGATAAGATTTAACTCCATATTTTTTTTTTCATGTGAAATTAGGTAAATAAAGGTGTCTGTTTAATTTACATGAATTTAACAAGTGCTATTAACGTTACAATAATCTTCAGATATTTGCTAATAATTAACATAAATTCGGTCTAACACCGAAAATTATTTTTATAGTTGATATGTAATTTTTTGTAATGTTTTTATGTTATTTTGTAATGTCCTTGCATTCATAAAAATGTCGATGATGTAAGTTGATTGAAATGCCATGAATTATTTTGTTATTAAAGACGAATTGATGGACAGACGTTACCTCCAAAAGAAGTTACTGGAAGCACTTCGTCAACAACTCCATCTGCCAGTGGCTGCAGATCCAATGAATTTGCCTGCGTCCAAAGTAAAGAGTGCATTCCAGCAGTTAAAAAATGTGATTTCAGATTTGATTGTAAAGATAAGAGCGATGAAGAAGGTTGTGGTATGTATTAATTTTTCAAACATATTATATAATGCGTATAAGTCTATTTATGATTTAATCTTCCAAAATTTAATTTATTTGAAATGGGCTATAGAATTGTCTGAAATTTATAGCTTGAGTAAACATTGTGTAAAATCGTTATAAAAGTCTACAAGATAAAAATATAAAATAAATTAATTTGGTTAAAATTCAAAATAAACTTTTGTTCGATAATACATGAAAAATAAGTTACTTTTTTACTTATTATTATTAATATTGTTGTTGTTGTTTTAATGCAGACCAGCTGGTAATACAGACATTTAATCTTTATTCCATAAGCAACAGCTGTTACTCATTTAGCACTACCCAGGGGCACGTGTAGCTTGAAGATATGCTAAGAACGCGAGTAACACTACCCCCTCAACACTACGATCCTATTATGACCGGGACCTACGATTTAAAGTAGGATTCCGAACCACTACAAACATCCATGGAACATGAGGGATTCGAACCCAATACCTGTGGTACCGACTGCCAGAGCGCTAGCTACTCGGCTATCAACAAATAATATTAAAGAATTTTTCATAGAAATTATTGATTAACACACAGATCCAAAGATTTCTTCACAATTTTCATCACTACTGTATCTATGTTAATCTTTTAACGGGATTTTTATTCCTTAATTATATTTGAAATTCAACATCAAAAAACGTGTAACTAGCAATGAATTCATATTCAATTAACATACAGATCCCAAGATCCAAACACCCATCCAAGATCTTGCCCAAGATCCTAACACACAGATCCAAAGATTTAACGCACAGATCATAAAACGTTTAACTAGCAAGTTATTTTTATACTTTTTCCTCTCTTCTGTCTTTGCCACCAAATAAAATTTATAACACACTTAATATGAAATATTTCGTAAACTCAACTGTGAAATACTTGTTTAAATTTGATAAAATAGACGTGAAATTATTTTTGCTTTAAATAAGAATTTGCATTTATTTATTTACATAATTTCAGTCAAGGAGACCTGTGATTTCAACAACAGAGATATGTGCGGCTGGCAAGTATTCCACAAACTAACGAAAAATTATACAAGTACAAGAGTAAAACGACAAGCTATTGATGACAGCGTTTATCAATGGATTGCTATTCAAGCAAATGATGAACACACCAAAGTAAGTCAAATGACAACATTTTTCGTATGTTCTGTTCTGTTACTTTAAATCTTCACTAACCAATTGGTTTTTGAAAACATCTCCTGCAACTAAGGTCGAAGTTGTTTGATGGATAACCTATTTGATTTTTGAAATTATAATTTCTTTTCGAAAATAATCAAGCATTGCCGTTCATCTTTATAGATGGACCAACTTTTAAGTAATTTATTACCGAAGCGTGATATTATATCACTGTAGAAATATTAAAAGGGCTTGAGTTGGGATTTTCTAGCAGTTAAAATAAAAGAAAAGAATCCGTAGTGAAGGACTATGTGGTTTTTACAAGAAATGCTCATTTCTTATCCATTTATCAATTTAAGGAAACAATTAGTAGTATCTTCGAAATTTAGAGGAATTCAAGTTAAAAACGAGTGGGGAAAGTCTGGTGGATTGCAAGTAAGGTTTTCGCAAATGAGAGTACTCGCTTCTAAACCTGACAAATGAAACAGAAGGTCTGGATGTCCACGCCATGGATAAAATCAATAAATCTATGAGATGGGAAATCCAACCGTTAAACTCAAAGAAGAGATAAGGAAGATGCGAACCTCCCAATGACATGCCTGGAGAAGGTTCGTTCTAAATTAGGTTAGCAAAAATGTGAATGCACTTTCCCCTTCCTCCATGGCCATTCACTCTGATTAACTCTAAATCTGCTACAGGTATGATGTTTTGTGAAGAATTATCTCAAGTCAAAGACCCTGGCATTCAACAAAAGAACTGTATTCAAAATATATGTTTTCATATTTTGAATTTTTTTTTTTTTTAAATCTTTCAAATAATTTAATTAATCTGTTATGTTACAATCCATTGGCACAATTTCAGAACCACTAGGTTAACGTATGAAATATTAGCATAAAACAATTAAAAAACATTTTTAAGTAAATGTTTATTGCTACCTCATGCATAAATAGCCCCACGTGCATAGGTGAAGTCAGCGCCCGATAATGTAAATATCCTGTCTGGGTGGGGTGAGCTGGCTGGAGATAGAGAGAGAAAAATGTAACCCCAGCAGTGTGAGTTTGGTTTTGGAATAAATGAGAAGTGCGTGTTTACAGTCCACTTTCTTGTGCTATGTGCTTTATTCCCTATAAGACCATAACATCAATTTGTAACAACATTTCAAACAAATTGATTAACAATAAATTTGTTTTTAGATCAATGTAAATAATCGCCCAAAAACCGACCACACCACCAACTCAACGGAAGGCTGGTATCTTTTGGCTGACGGTGGACCAGGTCGCAATGGAGACATCACATCTCTCATATCGCCAGACATTTCTGCTACTCATTCTGAATGTGCTCTTGACTTCTGGGTGTTTTGCGGAATGTGGTCGTGCAACCTCAACGTGTATGCCGGTCAAGAGGGACCAAAACTTCAGAAAGTTTGGGATTCTGTCAAGGACCTTTATGGAAGTGAGTTGATAATTATTATTGCTATGAAGCTCCGCCTTCTGCCTTGCCTCGAACTCCAACCCCGTGGTTTTCATTTAACAAATATTGAGTAACACTCATGGAAAACCTTATTTACTTTTATGTTTCTACGAGAATTTTATACAAATTTTATATCTTCTCTTCTTTATGCGGTAGCATTTGCACTTCACTCAAACCATTTCTCTCGTTCGTTATTTTATAACATATTTTTAGTGAATCAACGTTAAATATGTCACTATAGCTTTAAATGAGCATTCAAGGGCAACTTACATACAATCATTTTCTATTTACCGTTGCCTTCTTGACTCAATGTAAGGCTTTTCAGCCTGCCAATTTAGCGTGCTCAAAATAGACAGGACTTTTGATTTTGATTTAGGACTTTTGATTTGACATTTTAACACTTAAACGATGATTAGAATACTAGTAGCACTTTACTAGTACTTGAAATAAAAGTGAAAATGAAATAATAACCCCAGGAAAAATATATGGGGGTACCCAATAGGTTACAGGGTTACGAGACTTTTCGTAGAAATTGTAGAATCACTGTTGTTTTATAATAAGCGTCCTCTAACATATAAAAAAAAAACGTGATAAAACAGAATTCTATATCCAAAAGCGCTTTGAAGTTTATTTCGTGCTGTTACATAATTTATGCATTGAAATAAAAGGTGTTCGACTGTTTCCGGAGTTTTGCAGATCGAGCATAATGGAGATGAAGTCAGGCCTAATCTACTTATGTATTTTTGCAATGCTAGGATATGTTTTTGTGCGAAATCTGGAAATAAGAATATCTTCTTTTCGATGATTAGGGAAAAGTCTATGAGGAGGACCGTTATCTATTTTTGTAGAGATATATACACAAAAAGACTCAGCATAGTGTAATGTATTGTAGTAGATGTAGTTCAAAAGTTCAACCTCAAGACCTCCTCTCTAATTGTTTTGTTTCATATTTAAATCTCTTCTGTAGATTGATTATATGCATCATTATCTTTCTTGCAGAGAAATATGCACAGTACTGGACACATGCTAGAGCCCCCCTGAGCGCCCTGACCAACTTCAAAGTACGCTTTGACGCAATGCGTCCATTCACTTACTCAAGTGCTGTGTGCCTTGACGACATCTCTTTCGAGAACTGCGTCCCTCCTCGCACAGTGGATCCCTTGGTTGAAACGTGTGACGGCGGTGAATTCATGTGCGGCAACGGCAAATGCATCCCTGAAAACTTGCTGTGTGACTACAACGACGATTGCACTGACTATTCTGACGAAAGGGACTTTCAATGTCAGCTATACGTGGCTCGATGCAACTTCGATACCACAACTTGTAAAGAATGGGTCGTAGAGCCAGATGCAAAAACTAAAGACAGCTGGTTTGTTACTAGTGCAAGTACTTCTTTGTATTCAAGCATTCCCAACCAGGATCACACCACGGGTACCCCTGCAGGTATGCAAAACCTCTTCTTACATACTATTCCTTCGTTCAAGTTACCATGAATATTTTTAACGTCTAGTCTGATATTTAAACTTATGTGCTACATTTTATGTAGTTTAAAATTAATTTAACTTCATACCTTATATTTAAAAAATATATATATTTTTATGAACTAAGTTGTTTCGTCGATGAAACTCAAAGCTATAAGAATCCAAATTTATTTTAGCATTTTTGTAGTTTAGCCTGTATACATAATTTATTAAGATTTTTGAACTCAAATTTTATTTAAGAATATATATTGTATGTTTTGAATTTATATATATCTTTATATATATATATATATATATATATATATTCTTCTGTACATGTGTTTGTCACTGAACTCCTCCCAAACGGCTGGGCTGATTTTGATTAAAAAAATTTTGTGTGTGTGAGTGAGGCCCTGGAAGGTTTATATTCACAATTGGACCCTGTAGGTGGCCCTGCAATCGAGTTCTTCTGAACGTGATTTTGTCACTGAACTCCTCCTAAACAGCGGGGCCGATTTTGATGAAATTTTTGTGAGTGTTTGACAAAACATGGAGAATGTTACTACCCCTTTGTTGCAAGTCGCCACCAGATGGTGCTGCAATATATCAACTTCTATATCATTCAACCAATCGCTATGAAAATTGGTAATAATATGTATTCGAGTGTGGAAAATAGGTTGGCGCTATCTACTTTATTGTTACTTGCCACCATATGGCGCTGCAGCATTTCGTCTTCAAACGATATGCATGAGAATTATTGTGCACATATATTAGAACATGGAAAATATATTCGCGCTATGTAATTTTCTACAATGCATTTTTTTTTGGCAGAAAACGTATGCGGGTTCTGCTAGTATACACACACACACATATATATATATATATATAATACAACTATGTTGATTTTCGAGATTAGTTCTGTTGAAAAATTCAAGAGCTTAAACAAATTTAACTGGATTTAACATTAGAATTATTTAGTAATCATAAAATAAAAAGCTTACATCTTTTATGATAAATATTGGACATATAATTGAAATTATTGAAATACTTAAAAAAATGCTGAAGTGCAAGTCTTTTTAGCATTATTAAAATTCAGTTTCCAAACGTTTTCTGATATCTTTATAATTTTCGATTTTTATTCATTTTAAAAGGTCGATCGAATAGCTGGATATTTTTTGGATATTATCCATAAAAAAGTTAAATTGATTTTAATAAATGATATAAATATCTTTTTTCATGAAAGACTTTTTGCTCTGTGTTTCAGGAAAATTCTTGTCTGTTTCATCTTCGTGGTACAGCAAAGGTTCTAAGCCCAGAGTGCGTTCTCCTACGATTGATGGATATTCAGATAAATGCAAGGTAAGTTTATATATAACCAACATTATAGTATTATTTAAAGGTACAGTTATTAGTTTATAGTAAGTATAGTATATATATATATATATATATATAGTATATTTTAGTACATACATTCCTACTATATAGTTTATAGTAAGTATTATTATAAGGGTTTACATTATAGTAATATTATTATTTCAAATAAATAAATATATGAAGTTAAAATAGTTCAATATAGTAAAATATGTTACTTTCTAAAAATACTATTCTATTTTTCAGATTCTTTTTAATAGATTTTTTTAGTTGTTCCTTTTTTTATCAATGGATTGGCAAATTTCAAAAATTAAATGTTTGATTAAAATGTGTCAAAAAGAAAAATAATAATAATTTTAGGAAGAAATAATATATAAAAGAAAATTAATGCTACCGTTTTTTTTAATTAAAAAAATATTATAAATGGGAAAAATATAATTTAAAAAAAAATATTGTGTGCTTGTGAAATGTTTCTGAGATATTGAACTCATTTGAACGTAAGAAAGTTGTAAAATATTTGCACATCATTATTCATAAAATAATTTAATCAGTATTGCTGCATGAAGACATTGTTTCTGTTTTATTATTGAGATATTCTACAATGATAAATAATTTACAAAACTTTCCCTTTTCGTCAGGAAATATAATCTCACTTTTCAAAAATATAAGTTTGTTTATTGCTTTTGAATCCAAATCATTTATAAAATTGTGTATTTTGTAAAAAAAATAAATTATTTTATAATATTGTTCAATTACTAATAAAATATTATTCCGTCATAGGTCCGATTCTTTTATAACTCCATTTACGCAGACAACAGAATACGAGTTTACAAGAGAATAAGTTACAATGATGACGGTTTGAAATTCTTGCAAGAATTCGGTTCAGATGTCACCAGTTACTGGCATCGCGCTGAGTTAGAAATCATAAACAAAGGAGAAGACTATCAGGTTCGTAAAACTTTCTTTTTAGTTTAATTGTTTTTGGTTTTTTTCGTAAAACACTTGTATGTTTCCATTTCATAATTAAAATACTGTTAAGAAAAAAAGGAAAATCGCTGTATAAGGGTCACTTTGGCGTCAAGCAATCTTTTCACCAAAGTGCTCTAAGTAAAGGATTGCAATTGTTAGTAAAGTGAATTGCAAATAGTACAAGAAATATGGATTGCCCCATTTTGCGATTTACTACACATTTGGCATCACAAAAAAATCGCCAAACAGTGACGGCCCCTATTTTGCGATTTGGCGAAAAAAAAATTTTTTTATGCTCAGTCTGACTGTTTTTATAAAAATATTCATATTAACTCTAATTTATTTTTCTGTATGTATCCAAGTGATTTCTAAAGAATTTTTATAATTTTTTCAATACTACATTTGGCGACTTACCACACATTTCGCATCACAAAAAAGTCGCCAAACAGCAACGGTCAATATTTTGCGATTTGGCCAAAAAAAATTTTGAAAACTTAAATCTGTCTGTTTTTACAAAACTATTCAAATTAACTTTAATTTCTTTTTCTGTATGTATCCAAGTGATTTCTAAAAAATTTATATAATTTTTTTTCAATATAATTATTGAATGATTTTCCTTTTAAGATTGTCTTTGAAGCAAGCTTTACTTCTGTGTCTGGAAGTATAAACATCGACGACATCTCCATGACTCCAAACTGTCATCTTGCTATAGGTAGGTTTTAATTAAAAAAACCCGTTTACTATTTAATATGTAAAGAACAAAACGAAAATAAAGTTATTGAATTTTTTTCGTTCGTTCATAATCATTCCAGAATATTTGTAAATGAGAGAGGAGATTGGTTTGCTTCGGGAGCTTCTATGAAATCCTTTCCAAAATCTCATTGTAAAAAAATCAATTCATCAACAATATTACTCAGAAATGTTAATGAATTATAATTAAACTGCCTACTAAACTAAATTATTTTTTTCTCTTTATAATCCACAGGAAAAATTGAAATTATAAAATTACAAAAATTTTTAACTGATAATGGAAGCTTGTCTATATATAAAATGATACAGACAGGCCATTACTTATCTAAGTAACAATAGAGAGGTCCAAAATCAGAAACATATGCTTTTTTTCTATACTGAGCTAATAGACGAAAGTCTGAATTATATTCTACGTTTGAAAATCTTTCATGTACAAATTCTACTTCTCTCGATTTTCTTCTTCACATTGTGGAGTTAAAATTTGGAATTAATATCCCAAACGGTAGTATCTGAAAAGTTTGCAGTCTCTTCCTCATCTTCCTAACTGAAAGGCATTCCAGCCTATGGATTTACAAAGTCCCTTGCCAACATAGAATATTTCGATTTGGAATCTCTAGTCTAATTTCGTACCCAGCTTCTATAGTTCGAAAACCCAAAGTACCAGCCCATCATATATATATATATATATATATATATATATATATATATATTGTTTTTGGATGCATTTTCAGGACATTAAACTAAAATTCTTTTTTAAATAAAGTAAATATTTTCAAAGAAGGTTATTTATATTGCCTAATTTAAAAATCCGTGTCAATTATCTTATTTATGAGGATTTATTTCAAAATTAAGACTCAACGATCTTGTTTATAATATTTTTTTAATCCATCTATGATTTTGAATGACACAACATTAAAACCAGTTGCGTGACAAAATTGAATACTATATCTCTGTTTCAACCACATGAACCTTTATATGAAGTATATTTAATGTCCTGTAATATGTACTCTTCTTCTTCAATGGCGCAACAGCTCCATGATGGGCAAAAGCCGTCTACCTACTGTCAGATTCTGAAACATGAGATGTTTTCTTTTTTACGGAGTAGGGGAGTCAACCCTATGCCCAACAGGCATATTAGACCGGGACCCACGGTTTAAAGTGGATTCCAAACCACCGCTTTCCACCACCACACCATTTCAAACCATCCATGACACCGCCATCAGATCCCATATTATGTATTATGAATGAATATTATGTATATTTCTAATTTACTACTCATTTTGCATGCTTATAAACTCCTTAAAGTACTGAAATTTGCTATCACTTTTGTATATTAGGTAGAGACATTCCAGGCCAACCAACTACGCCGCCTCCAATTGACGACTGTGCTCCAGAAAGATTGCCTTGCAAGAACAAGAAATGTTACACCCATTTGCAGAGATGTAATTTCATTAACGACTGCGGAGATAACACAGATGAAGAAAACTGCGGTAAGTTAAGATAAACATCCCAGACATTCCAAGCTAATTTTTTAATTACTTGAACTTCGTAATCGGTATTAGGTGAAATCTTAATCTGTTCGTTTATTTTTAGGTACCTCTTGTGATTTTGAAAAGAATAGCACTTGTGGTTGGTACAGCCCAGAAGGATATCGAGGAAAATGGGTTATGAAATCTGGAAAGAGTTATTGGTACAGCAGCTTGACCAAGGATCACACTTTAGGAACTGCAGAAGGTCAGTCTATTTTGAAATATAGATTTATTTTCCTTTTTGATATTTGAATTCGAGAATGAGTTTAAAAACATATCTGCTCGTGAATGAGTATTGTGACTCTATAGTCTAAAATGTAGTAAAGCTCTTTTTTTTTTCCTGTTTCTAATTCTGGTTGCTATTGTAACGTCACGACCTAAACTAGACCTATAACAGCTTCAAAAAAGAGGACCAATTTCAGGTTCATAGGAACACTTTAATTTTTATTTGCAAACATTATATGCATTCCATTCACAAATAAAAAAAATTAAAATTAAAGATAATTTGTTTCAAAAGTGCAGTTACTCCAAGGGTGACAGTTTTCAGAGTTCTCAAGTCTACGATGAATCCATTTACCTGGTTTGCAGAAGACCTTAATTATCACATGGCGTGATATCCGAAACTACAAGGGGCTCACTGTGAAAACAGGCAAAAACTCCGATTATTCAGTAACTTAAAAAACACTTCTTGTCGATTCATCGCAGATCTCTCTTTCTCCTTCTCCAAAAGCCACTATTTAAGAAAATCCATCAAGAGGAAGGGGGTCACCTTCCCTCACTTCTCATTGGGGTAGACACTTTCTCAGCCCATGATCTATCACCAATCACGATGCAACAACTCATGGTGTAGTCCATATTCCATCCTTAATTGTTTCATGAATCGCTAATTTCATGAGGTCTCATTATCTATTACACTGATTATCTGCTATAAGATTTGAGTGACAAGTTGTTCTCATTAGTACAAAATACTAATTACATTCAATATGCAACACTGCTTATCTCCTGTCAAATTTGAGTGATAGGTTGTTGTTATGCACTTGTTAAAAACTATATATACAGAGTATACAGGGTTGCCATTTCTTCAAACAAAGTTGAAGTTGGTGTCACAACAAATTGGAGCAAGCATCCCCGCGAGTAGAATCTTTACAATCCCTTTTTATCCATTTCACTTACCAATATGAAAGGCAGAGAACTCGATTTATTGAATTTAAAAGGATTTAACATTTTATTTAAAATTATTTTTAACATATAAAAAGTTCGTATAAAATACAATTGAGGATTTCATATTAAAATGTTTATAATTTTTCCCTATTACTTTTTGTTCTTTAATAATGATAATTATAATTACATCAGTGTTAATTCTAAAAATTAAAACTTACCAAATCCTGCATCATTGTGAAAGATTATTAAATTACTTGGGTCTTTTTTTTTAGTAATCTAATAGACGTTTTGATTAATTTACACAAAATAATATTTTTATATTTTTTTTTATATAAATACTCAATCTTTATTTTATGCTATTATTCAAAAATAATAAAGAAAATTAAAAAAAAATTTTTTTTTTATTTTTATGAACATTTTAGGTCATTATTTGATGCCAAAGGGATTACTGCAAAAAGGTGATGTTGCTCAACTCCACACTGAAAATTACGTCATTTCCGGTGCCAATTGCAAAATTTCCATGTGGTACTTTAGAGACAGCACATACGGAGCTCCTCTTCGAATCCTATTGGAAAAGAACATACGAAAGGAAAAAGGTACTTATGAATTATGTTTCTGGTTATAATTAAAATTTGAGAAAACAAATTCCTTTTGAAACGTAATTAGTATAATACCTCTTTCCCTTCCCTTTATATGACGGAAAAACTTTTTAAATTTTACCAATAAGAGTTGCCGTTGAAAAGTAATGAACATTTTTAAACGAGAATATTTTTTGCATTCAAGGCATGCAAAAAATGATCCTTTATAATTTTTTTAGTGCTGCGAGTTCAACTTATATAAGAATAGTTATATGTAGAATTAATTGTGTCATGAATTGTGTCATAATTTTAGAATTTGGCCTAATTTAATAGTACCTTTAAATTGCAATAGAATAAATTGTAATCAGTTCTGACAAACCTTCTTGTTTTTTTATTGTTAAGAAATTTTTATAATTAATAAATTTTCACATGTTTTTTTTAATAGTTTCAGTTTAAATAGACAAAGCATTTACATGTTTCAGTGTCTATATTATAAAGTGTATATATTATAAATAATCTCTTAAAAGATTATTTATAATATATTTTCTGTGAAATGAAAGTAAAAAAAGTAAATAATCAATTACTTAGTAGACATAGTATAAAATATTATTGAAAATAAATCGGATTATTTGTTGTTGTTGTTTCTTATCCCAATTAGTAGACAGCAACAACTAGACCAAGTCCAAGTCCAGTGTGGTCTCATGGAAGGATTGGGTTGGTGTGTCGCTCTACGGTCATTTTATGCACACTTTAGGTTAATTATACCGCGACCAACAGTTTAACGTGGATTTCGAACCACTAACACACATCCATACCAAAGCCAGGATTCAAACCTGAAGCCTGTGGTAACAAAGGTCAGAGCGCTAGCCAATTGGCCTTAGGCTACTCTCATGAAAGGAGGGGACAGCTTCTGTTGTGATGGAGCACCCATAGGTGGAAGTCTAACTTAGCTCCGTGACGCCTACATTTTGCGAGGTAGGATTGTCAGCCCTACGCCTAAAGCTCTATAGTCATATTAGATTCGAATCTACGGCTTAAAGTGGATTTCGAACCACTACGAACACCCATGGCACCGCCGGAACTCGAACACGAAACTTGTAGCACAGAGTGCTAGGCACTCGGCCATCGGGTCCTCTAATTATTAATGATAATTAAATGAAAATAATATTCTTCTTTCAGTATCAAGAACTGTGGAAGAGTGATAAAGATGAAGGGGCCGAATGGAAGAATGCTGTAGCAGACATCAAAACGCAAGAACATTTCACAGTTGTTATCGAAGCTGGCCTTGGGAACTCATATTTGTCCACAATGGCAATTGACGACATCGAATTTTTGAAGTGTAGTAACGGTAAGTTGTCTCTGAATTTTTTCGCTTCAGAGAACGCAAAGAATTCTTGCATTTTTGAATTTTTGGTTTGAAATCATGTTGCATAGTATATTAAAAGCAGCACAGGATGATCAAAATGTTGGTCATTTGGGGGCACTTTGTATTACAATAGTCATCTCTATCCATACTAACTGTAGATTTCCGTCAGATATTAAAATCTCACATAGTAGAACTCAAACCAATGAGAAGTTCGAATTTCCTGTCCACTCAGGCTTCCGGCTAACTGACATTCGACGATGTGAGATTTTAGTATCCAATGGAAACCATCTTAAAGCCAACGATACATAACTAACAACAGTGCGCATATCATGTGCGCACAAGATAAGTGTCAGCTCGTTATTAAACTAATAGCATCATTCATATTTTATAAATTAAAGTATCGTATATAAAAAAGATAATTTACTTGTATTTCATTAAATTACATTTATAACTTATTTCTTTTGCAGAACACCCACCTGTCGAATGTATGAGTGATGAGTTTATGTGCGATGACAAGCTCAAATGCATTAAAGTATGGGCTCACTGCGACGGAAAATATGACTGCGATGATAAATCAGATGAAAACATGTGCCGTAAGTAATTAATATGTGCTTTTTAACATTGAAATATATATTATAATTACTGGTTTTGGTGAAGATAAAATTTGTGATTAATAATATTGCCAACTTCAACAGCTTAATATTTGACATTGGCTTAATATTTTGACCGGTTTTTTTTTTTTATTTTTTATTTATATTGCACTTTATATATTTGGAAAGTTACTCATCTCGACTGTTTAAAGAAATCATTATAAGTTCAAAAATATTAAAAAAACATTTAAAAAATATTAAAAAAAACATTTAAAAAAATTAATTTTGCTGTAATTGGAACTTTCGGAAATTCGCATTATTCGTATCAGTTCTTATGTGGTATTACCACATACTACGACAGCAATTGAGGTTGAAACTTCATCATTCTTTTTCCATCGCAGACAACATGAAACATTAACAGTGCATTTGTCTCTAACTACTCTGTTACTACTCAACAGGCAGTATCAAATTTTTTTCGCCACATTTCGTACAGGTAACTTTGCCATCACGAATGAGCCACGCGGTCCCCCAGAATCATCAATAACTACGAACTTAAGGTCACCGTTGAATCTTGACCCATCTCAGAGTGTCTACGAATTATAGTTGAAATTTGGTGTTAGCAAACAAACAATATTAATTCATTTAGCTCAAATCGGTAAAGTGAAAAATTGGATGAGTGGTTTCACATAAACTGAATGAAAATCAGAAACAAAAGAGTTGGGAAGTTTGTTTGATATTACTTCTCGTCTTGCTTCTTGTTTGAGCTCTCGCTACAAATATGATTCATTTTTTTAATCAAATTGTCACTTGTGATGAGAAATGGATCTAATATGACAAACGCAAATGTTCAGCGCAGTGGTTGGGCACGTATGAATAATCAAAATACACTCCAAAGTGCAATATTCATCAAAAGCAGCCGATGGTGAGTGTTTAGCGATCTATAGCAGGTGTTATCCATTATGATTTCATGAAGCCTGGTTCATCGATTACAGCAGAAATATACTGCAACCAACTCGACGAAATGATGAAATTTAAAAAAACACAGCCTATATTGGCTAACAGATCGACTCCTAACTTACAACATGATAAACCTAGACATACACTGCACAAATGACTGGGGCAAAATTACAGGAATTTGAGTTGTAATTTCTTCATCATCCACCATAGTCACAAGACCCCACCGACTATCACTTCTTGCCAAATTTGTACACATTTTTAATAGGAAAATATTTTAATTCCGACATTGCTGTAAATCTGGCCTTCCCTGAATTCATTAACTCTTGTCCACCAGTGTTTTATATCACCGGTATGAACAACCTGCCTCTTAAATGGCAAAAGTATATAAGCGATGCATACTTTGATGAATAAAATAACTCCGTATATTTATAAGTTATTAGTGAACCTTTTTTTACAAATTCATCCGTGGCCATCCGATATTTATAAAATTAAAAGGGATAAAACTAATGATATCTCAAAAGTCGCTCTTATACAAAAAGAACGCCTCAGCTATTTGTGCCCAATTTCGTATCTGCAATGGAGTCAAAATTCACGATTTAACTTTGCGCTATCATTGCATTAACCACGATGCTGTGATATGTTGACAAGGTCAATGAGAATTTATAACATGCTTAAATAAATTTAGGTATTACTCTCTAGGCTCTCATTTAGGTATTACAGTTTCCTTTATTTATTAAATTTTATGATCAATATACTGCTTTTCTAATTTTCAAATAGGAGACGTATTCAACATCAAAAAACTTTTTATCTCAAAATGCTGTCAATTTTTTAAATATATGTAAAAATCGTATAAAAAATTTTTTGGTTTTTTTAATGTCTTTACAATATTTTTTTTTTTTTATAATTTTTAAGGCATATTCTCGGTGCATTTCAAAAATTCGGAGAAAAAAAAATTCTTTTTTGCCCTTATTAATAAATGACTTATCGTCTTTCAATTTAGAACCCCAGCATGGTGATTGTGACTTCGACGCAGAGAACTGGAAAGACGTTTGCGAATGGAAATCCAGTGAATTTTTGGAGTTCGAATGGACCAGGGCAAAGGCAGCACGAAACAACGAAACTGGACCTCCTAGAAACCAAAATCCAAGACAAGATGGTGAGTGAAGCTGAGCACGATTTATATTACTCTTGAAAGTTTGTTAACCACTTGGTAAATTTGTGAAAATGTAAACACTGCTTGATATTACTAAAAAAATATTTACATAAACGGGAAAAAAATATTAGATTTCAATATCATAAATTACAAAAGAGATGGACTTTTTTATATCATATCTTTTTTTATCCTATGCTCGTCTTCGACTTCTCTATCGACGAGCAGTCCAATACAGTAAAGAACGACAAAAACAATCACTAAAGGTATTGACAGTAACACATAAAAGGTAAAAGTTAAGAACAGTAGGGCATATGATAAGGTCTTCAGATATAGGCAAGCCATAGTCGCAAAGGGGGCACATATTTGTAGCAGGCAGCCAGTCCTATTCTATAGTATACTGATGACTTTGTAAGTAATCATGGCCTTTGATGAGTCTAAAGCAGGCTATTCCATACTTTTGGGTTATTGTGATATAGTATAATTGATATAAAAAAAACCAATACTTCTGTTACTTGTCATATTTTGTAAAAATAATTTCTGTGGTTTATTTTAGGATACTTCTTATACATCGACAGTTCCAAGCAAATTGAAGGAACCAGAGCAGGTGTATCCACACCAGTGTTCAAGCCCAGTGAAGGAAAATGTCATCTGAGGTTCTGGTATTACATGAAGGGATCACCAAACATGGGCACATTAGAGGTATTTCTTTTAAAAATTTCCATTTAAGTTAGTTATGAGCACTAAAGTTTTACTTAAATTCTATTTGAAATGCTTAAAATTAGTTTTGTGTTACGTTTTAATAAAAATCTTTCATTTTACTTCTTAATTGATGTTTTCAAATGCCAGATCTTAGATATAAGGTCATACGTCGCTAAAAGGGCAAATATGTAAACAGGTTCGACGTTACTCAGCATTTGCTGCTACTCTGCATTTGTATTTTACTACTACTGTTTGGAAAAACAGTCCAAGAATGGTGTCTAAAGGTATTTTCATGCGCCAAATTGAAGGATTTACCGACCTTACTTGTCCCCAACATAGAGAGGGAGGTTTTTGGTTTGGTATCGCTTATCATTACAAAACAAAGCTCCTTTACTTAGAAAGCTAAACTCCTTATCTACCAGGCTACTTCGGATAACACAATATCATAACAATATCTATGTGTAACCATTACAATACATATACCACACCATAACGATATCTATGTCTTTATTTATTTATTTAACATCTTGATGGAAATGCATATGAATAACATATAACTGTTTTTTTAATTATCGATTAAGACCAGATCAATTTATAACTTTACATCAAACCAATTTTTTTCAAATTTAATTTCGTTACAAATTACTTGAGCTAAGAAAATTCAATTCTGAGCCTTTCATAACACGTTAAGTCGTAGAATCAATGATTAATTTTTTAACAGAAAACTAATTATTAACACATTAATTAAACAATTTGTCTTTAAATGATCCACTAGGTCAGGAGCGAAGGAGAGAATGGACAGATAATCCCCGTGTTCATGAAGAAGGGTCCTCAGGGTCCACAATGGATCTACCAACACGTACTGATCGGTAACAGTCAACCCTACAGAATTACTTTCATCGGTACTAGAGGAGGCGACGACAAGACGGACATTGCCATCGATGAAGTCAAATTCACTAGCGGATGCGCAGAAGGAGGTAAGACAGCAATGCATCATCGAAGCACGTTTAAGAAGCTAGGGTTCAGTATCATCATTCACATTAATAGTGACCTTTCCAAACTTTAGCATCATTTCTGAATTATGCAGTATCATTATATTCTTATTAATAATAACTTTGGGAACAAATGATTTAAAGTAACAAAATGGACGCTAAAGCCCTCTAAGGGGAAGAAGTGCAGTCAAGGGGGTGAAAGTAACTATGAATGCTTTTGGGGAGTTTAGATAAAATTGGGGGTGGGGTTGAAAACATAAAAAACCCTATTCTTACATATTTAACCTATTGTGTAGCATTATTATCCATAGACAGAATGCAAGGAGGTAAGACAGCAACGTTTCATCGGAGCACATTTAAGAAGCTAGGATTGAGTATCATCATACACATTAATTGATGACTTTCGAAACTTTATCATCATTTTTGAATTATGCAATATCATTATCTTCTTATTAATAATAACTTTGGGAACCAATGATTTAAAATGGGCGTTAACGCCCTCTAAGAGGTAGAAGAACAGTCAAGAGGATGAAAGTAACTACGAATGCTTTTGGGGGATAAAATAAGGAAGGTGGATATAAAAACCTATTTGTACATATTTAATCTATATGCGTAGCATCATTATCCACGCAAACAGACAAAATGCAAGTTATAACCAATCGAATTTTCAAATCCGCGTCAATTTTTATTAATTAATAACAGGTGAGCGTGTCGAATTTGATAACATTGCTGATAAAAAGTCGAGCATTAATTCATTGATAGCAGAGCACTAGATACATCCTTCCCATATGTATTTTTTTAATCTGAATTTCAGGTAAACCTGTTGTACCCACTGGCCCATCTACCCTGTGCTACAAAGATGAGTTCCGTTGCAAATCGGGACAGCAATGTATCCCAATTACATGGAAATGTGACTGCGCATATGATTGCAAAGATGGAAGCGATGAAGTTGGTTGTGGCAATGAATGCTTGGTGACAAAGCGTAAGTTTCATTTTCGCGGTTTCTTTCTGTTGAGAAAGCAATGCAATTCTTTTTAAACTCTAATTATCATTTGTTCTTGAGTTATTCTGTGAAAGACTATAAGTAGTATATTCTGCCAATGGAATAAAAAGGACGTTTGTTTCGTAACTTAGCTATTTTGAAAAAAATCATTTTTTTTTTTATTAAAATGTTTTTGATAACAGCAGTTAATATTCCAATAAAGCAGTTAATATTCCAATAAAGAAATGGTATATATATTTTTAGAAATTAATAGATTTCATTTACAGTTCTGCAGTTCTCCGTGTTGATTAACATCTTTTCTTTATGTATGGAATTGTCTTTTTATCTAAGTCCATTATTTTTCGTTTACTTTTATAGATTAATTGTTAAAATGAAATTAGCTTATTTGGTTATAACGTAATTGATCATACACCTTTTTTCTGTCCATTGAAATATACCTATACCAGTAAATAAAAGCCTCAGACTTCTCAAAATAATATTTTCAGTGCAAAATAATTATACCAATAATTCAGTTAATAAAAATAGGATGCATTACTAATAAACAAACATATGAGTATTTAACTTGCATTGAAATACAGCACAAATAAAGTTTCCTATGTAAAAACTGCTATTTATCTTAAATGAGAACAGCTAACTGTGATGGAATCTTTGACAATGCAACATGCATGATATCTATTTGATTTCATTGATCTCTTATTGATGTTAGTTCAATTAAAAGTCAATAAAAATAAAGATAATGGAGATTTTTCCGATGCAAGCCCATGAACTTCTGATTAAGAATCCATGCAATGGAAACTCAGCCGATCAAATAGAATACGATCAAGCATCATATTATAATACGGTTCATATTTCTGAAGAAATAACTTATTAAAAAATAATTCACCTTTGATGTAATTTTTATTTTGAAAATTCCGTAATTCAATTCTGTAAAATAAATGTGGATGAATTAAACAAAAATATGTTCACATTTAAAGGAAATTGGCGTCAAGTTACTTCACCACTAAGCTCGATCGAAATATACCTTGGATAGGCAAAAAGAAGTTAACTTTCGTATGAGCATTGTTTACCAAAATGTATTTAAAAATTGAATTTCTGTTTACAAATTTTTTTTTTTCTAAACAACGATTTTTAATGTAACGGAAGCAAAAAATTATATAAAAATTAATATATAAGCATTAAATCTTTATATATATATAATTCTTCTTACATGTGTTTGTCACTGAACTCCTCTTAAACGACTGTACCGATTTTGATGAAATTTTGTCTGTGTGTTTGAGTGGGCCCATGGATGGTTTAGTTTCACAATTGGACCCCTGGCGCTGCAATCGGGTTCTTCTGTATGTGTTTTTGTCACTGAATTCCTCCTAAACGGTTGGACTGATTTTGATGAAATTTGTGTGTATTTGACAAAACATGGAGATTGTTTTTATGCTATCCCCTTTGTTGTAAGTCGCCATCAGATGGTGCTGCCGTATATTAACTTCTATACCGATCAACTAATCGCTATGGAAATTGGTAATCATATGTTATCGAGTATGGAAAATAGGTTCCACTTTATTATCCACTTTATTGTTACTTGCCACCAGATGGGGCTGCAACATTTCATCTTATATACCTTTCAAACGATATCCATGAAAATGAGTATGCACATATATTAGAACATGGAAAATTTATTCGCGATATGTAATTTTCTACAATGCATTTTTTTGGCAGGGCAACGCATGTCGGATTCTGCTAGTATCAATATAGAAAATTGACTAAAGCTTAAGTGCATGGTATGTCTTCTCACTGACGTGTCTCCATGAATTTTTGTTTCTTACTTTTCAGCCCCTAAAGAAGTGACTACGAGAGGAACCACCGAAAAACCCAACACAGTCATCCCACAAAAGGATTGTCCAGAGCGTCAAAAACTGTGTGACGACGGCAAAACTTGTATAGACGGCCTTCTGTTGTGTGATGGCGTCAATGATTGTCCTGACGGTTCTGATGAGAAACACGGATGTCGTAAGTCAAGATCATGAATTTATAAAAATAATATTAGACATTTTTCTATTATAGTTGGGTGACTAGTTGCCAAATATAAATTTTGGCATAAAATATACGAATGACAACTCTAATTTTATATATAAGTAATTGCTAAAAAGAAAATCAAACATTTTACCACATTTGGCGCTTTGGCATACTATTACAATTGGTATCTTGTTGATTGAGGAGTATTAAAAATTCCCTTAACCGAAAAGCAATTAATATTCAAATAGAGTTATTAATCGGAATATATAGTTATGTTATTTATAAGTAATATATCTATCATTTTAGGAAGATATATATAACAACAAGTATCATTTTCCATTATGATTTTACTTATTCTTTCTTCTTATCATCCACCCTTTAATTCGACAAAAATTTTAAGTAAAATGAAGGAAAAATTGATTCTGATTTAATAAATTTTACTTTGCACATCAGGTAGCGGGAAAAAGAAATTATAAAATATGAGAATACTTAATAGACTTCAACATACCGAAGGACCTCCCTGGGAGGGTCGCGGTTGCCACCTTCTGAATGGCTACGGGGCACGACTACCTGCAACAGCATCTTAACAGCATTGGGGTTAAGATACCCACTTTACTCCGACTCTAACAGTACCGCAGACAACCTCCCATCTTGCTACGCACTTAACGATATCGACCACGACAGAAGCTACGAGGGGATGGCAAATCTTTACTGGACGGCACGGCGTCGAATGGCACGCAGAGGCCACGGACGGGAGTTGGCTGAATTAATGAATACTTAATAGTTATTCATTAAACACATGATTGAAAATTCAGTTGATTCCTGGCCACTGTAACATTGCATGAAATGAAAAAGCTGACATCCTTGTAAAAAAATGGATGTAATTTGCAACAGCCACATTTTACTGTGTCCTATCAGCAAATCTGTGGTGTAATTAAAAGTAGACTGTAAATGTCCCTCCGAAATGACCGTGTTGAAGTTGTGACGGGTAAGGTCTGGAGTTCATTGTTGCACTCCCCCTCCCCATGGACCAACCTCGTTCGGTTTTTACTGCACATTTTAGACTTTTGACTGGCCATGACTTTTTACATGGACACCTTTGCCGTATCGGCGTGGCCAATATTCCTGATTGCATCATGTGTGTCCAGGCATTTTTATGGATTCTACACATTTGACAAGCTGCCCTGCGCTCGGTTTTATGAACTGTTCTCCAGACAACTTTTATAGCAAGGCTGGTTTTCATTGGGCTACCAGAGGCATAGTCAGGCTCATGGCCGATATGGCCTCCGCTCCGACGTTGGAAAAAAATGATTGCAATTGATAAATGATTGTTTTTCTCTGTTACATTTTAAAAAATGACATTCTTGCAAAATTATTGTTTATTTTTTATTTATATATAATTCACAGATTTATAAAAACATGGAAGCAAGTCGATTGTTTAAAAGATCCTTCATTCAAATATTAATAAATTGGTATATGTGTTGATGATAGAAAAAAATTTAATTTAAAGAAAAATTAATTATTTTTATTACTAAGCGAGTTTCTTAGATTAATATTAATCTAAGATATAAGGTTTTATGTGTAATAATTTTAAAAAATATAAATAATTTTGAAATTTTTAAAACAGTATTTTAAAATACGTTAATCTTTCAATTTAATTTGCATACATTTTAAAAAGTCTTCTTTAAAATAAATAAGCAGAAAAAGATATACTAATTAAATTAATCTGGATAGGTTTGCATCTTTTCTAAGATATTCAATGTAATTTTTGAACTTATTTTGAGCATATTTGACTAATTTTCATCCTTTTTTTTTTTTTCTCAAATTTATTTCAGACAATGCTAAACATTGCACAGAGAAGTTCTATTTCTGTAAAGACCGTATTTTCCCGCCATGCATTGCAAGAGAAAAATTATGCGATGGAACGTACGACTGTTCGGATGGATCCGATGAAAGTATTTGTGACAGTGAGTACCAAATTTCTTTACATTTTCTTGTCATCCCAAAAAATTATATTATATTCTTTTACGTCATCCTGTTAATTGAAAAAGACAATATTTATATATATATAATTCTTCTGTACGTGTATTTGTCACTGAACTCCTCCTAAATGGCTGGACCAATTTTTGAAATATTTGTGTATATGTATTTAACTGGGTCCCTGGAGTGTTCAGATTCCCAGTCGGACCCGGTAGGTGGCTCTTCAACAGGGTTCTTCTGTACTTGTGTTTGTCACTGAACTCCTCCTAAATGGCTTGACCGATTTTGATGTATTTGTGTGTTTAAGGGTGTCCTGGATAGTTTGGATTCACAATTGGGCTCGGTAATTGGTGCTGCAATCAGATTCCAGGATATTTTTTTTTAATTTCAAGGGCAGGAAAACGTCTGCCGGGCCCATTAGTTATATATATTTTTATAACAATGTACATATATTTATTTATGAAAAATATACACAAATATATTCTGCCTATAAATTTTATTTATGGTTGCAAACATTAAATTTTTCTCTAGAATTTCAAAAAATAAAGCATTTGCTTTCTAAAATCATTAGAATTGGGTATACTTTTCCCTTATCACCAATTATATAGAAAGTCGCCAAGCTGTCATCACTTATGATAAACTACAAAACCCTTAAAAACGCATGCTTACAACTAATTTTAAATTTATTAAAATGATTCTGATCATTAAATGAGTATTATAGTTATTCATCAAAATAAAATTGCCAATCCAACATGCTACATTATGATATGAATATCAAATATGAATGGCATATACTTAATAAAATCTCTTTTAAATCATGCTGTATTCATTAATATAACAAATAATACAATTTTTACGTATCCTTGAAAAAGTATAAGACCCTCGTTTCCCTATTTCTCAACACCTGCATACACAAAGCCGTATTTAACCATTTTTTCAGTGCAAAAGCAAATAAACAAAAGCGACGAGTCCCATGCAAATCAATCGGAGAAGGACCGGGTCGTTAACTGAAGTATACACACGTCGTAGTGACGAACATGTTGACTTCAAACTGGCAATCTTTATGTAATATTTTCAGATTATTAAAAAAACTGATGAAACCCGGCGATATTAACTAAACTAAAAATAAAATAATTCCCAAACAATAATTTAATATTACTGTTTTCACATTTTCACTTCAAGTCCAAAGTACACAACGTATTCACCTGTTCTTCTTTATGCATAAAATACAGAATTCTATTTTTTTTTCAGAATGCCCACCTGGTTTCTGCGTAAACGGAGGAACTTGTTCCATTGTCAAACATGTTCCTGTGTGCAAGTAAGTTTATTTTAATTACTCACTTAGGAAAGAACATAAATTTTATTCTCCAATATTATCATCGCTAAAAAGAAATCGTAATTTATCATTTATTAGCTATATATTTGATGTAATAATTAAAATTAACATTTGCTAACTTTCCACATAAATTCATTAAAACCTCCAGCTGATTGTAAGGTTCATGACTAAATACATTCACAAAATCGAGTTTTGACCTACCAATATCAACAACTAAAAAAAATTGTGACTTCCAGTTGTGAAAATTGTGCCAGACAATTCAGTTACAGCTTAAAAATCAAGTCTCGTCAAACAAAGGAAAAAGAAATAAAAGGGCAAAAGTAATCAATTACGGTACAGTTATAGTTTTAATATACAGTTTCAAACATCAATTACAGTTACAGTTTAAAATATCAAGTCTCGAACAAGTCTAGTCAAGAACAAAAAAAAAGAAATAAAATGGCGAAAGAAATGCGTAGTATCGAACATACACTTAACCAGTTTAATGACTTGATTAAATATGATCCTGCAGCTAAAAGGATAATGTTCTAAAAATAAGGTACAAAGAAGGTTTAACATTTATTGCTTTTGCCGAATAAACGATTTATATAATGAGTCACATAAACTTGGGAAACCTCCGTTGCTCAATCAGTAGTTTTACAATATGGGCATTCATTTCTTCGGCGCTTAGACCCACCGCTTCGCTTATTATAAAAAGGCACCCTCTGCTCTTAACTTTGGCTAATATCACTATGAGAGCAAAGTTCTATGTGAACATATTCATCGCAATACACGAATAATTGTGTTTACATCCATTCATATATCATTTAGTCGTAATTTTCTAAAATTCAATAACTTTAAAATTGAGTACAACTCAAAATATAATTTTTAATTTTCAAAAATTTAAAAAAAAAAAAAAATGTTTATCTCAGGTAGTGATAAACTAAGGCCTGATGGCCAAATGACTAGCGTTCTAGTTGTCGGTGCCACAGGTTTTGGGTTCGAGTTCCAGTAGTGCCATGGATGTTTGAAGTGGTTCGGAATCTACTTTAAACAGTAGGTCCCGGTCTAATAAGACTGTTGGGCATTGGACTGACAACGCCTACCTCGTAAAAAAGAAAACATCTGATGTCCAGGAATTTGCCAGTAAACAGACGACCTTGGCCCACCATGGGACTGTGCGCCAATGAAGAAGAATGATAAACAACGTAGCCATATTCTTCTGAAATGTTTATAAACACCTTACCACACATGGTGCATTATTGCTGGTTTGGCGACTTGGCGAAATTAGCAAGTCATAGTACCATGCAACCACCAAATTTTATAATAATATCTTATTACATTAAGTGTTACGGCAAAATACAGTTTTTAAAAAAGAGACATCCAATAATATATACCATATGCATAGAATTACATAAATATATCCTGCATCGTGATTAAATCACTTTGTTAACTGTTCATGCATAATAATTAGAAAAAGATTATTCAGCTGTTTTAAGACATTATCCATCATATTATATAACTGCTTACTTCCCATCGAATGTTTATAAAGCATAAGTCTTTATTTCCTGCAGATGCCCGGAGGATTTCACACATAACAGATGTTCAGCCAAGAAAGTAACTCCTGATCTGGAGCAAAAACCCGACTATAAACGTAAGTATTTTCTCTTTAGGTCTTTTAAGTCTTGCAAAAAAATAAGACTTAAAAATAAAGACTTAAAGACATAATTATTTAATTATTACTTATTATTTCAAATTATTTTTTTATAAATAGTTTCAAATTATTATTTATTATTATTACTTATTATTTTTTTTTACCTTAAATAGTTTCAAATCTAATAATAATTTTTATAAGTATTTGATTCCCACTTTTGGAATAATATCTAAAAAGGTTTACTTAACAAGAAAGTAAATTAATTAGAGAAACGCTACCTGTTTTTCATCATTGTGACTTTTTTTTATAAGGGGCAGTTCATTCCAAAACAGATGTTTTTCAACTAACTTTATATGTATTCATATTGCTTTTGCAATAACAACCACAATTATTTTCTTGATTTTTACCCAATGAAGAATGATATTTTAAATCGTGTAGTAAATTTTACATGCACATTTCAAATTCCATCATAATTTTAATAACTTGCAATATTTGCAATATCCAGAATCACTGCATAAAATGCAATTTTTAAGGTCATTCTCCTAAAGATTATTCGTTCTCCCAAAAAACATAGAAACCCACTTGCATTAACACTAAAGCAATAGGACTGGAAATAGCGTCCTGGAAAAATTGCCAGACCGAAATTGCCCAGACCGATTGCCTTCATTGCTACCATCCCAGCTGAAAATTCTAATATTCCCAAGCAATCCACTTATATCTAAAACACTCCCATTTGCAGCTATTCCGCTGCCCTTCTACACAATGAATGCCCCCTCACCTGATAATATATATTTAAACCCATTGCATACTACGAATAATCATCAGATAGAAGATTTCATTTTAAAATCTCTTTAGGGCAATTCTCTTTAGACAATTCTCATCATCGCCAAATCACACTAAAATCTCCTTCAATATGTGCCGACCTGATGACCAATTGGCTTGCGCTCTGTCCCTTTGGACTATAGGCTCCAGGCTAGAATCCTGGCGGTGGCATGGATGTTTGTTAATGGTTCGTGATCCACGTTGAACTGTAGGTCCCAGTCTAATTAGCCTAAAGTGTGCACAAAATGACCGTAGAGCGACAACCTAAACCTCCCATGTGTAAAAACATGCATTTTAACCTATTCTTTTCCTTTCAGCTGCTAATGTGAGTTGGATTATAGGAGTCGTAGTTGGAACCATCTTGCTCATCGCCATTTTGTTTGTGGTCTGGTACAAGAGAAACACAAATGCGTAAGAAATACATTTTTTTCTTTGTTTTTTGTAACTTTTAAAGATAATTGAATTAAAGATGAATTTTTTTATTAAAGATAAATGTTTATGTGTGCGGATGAAACTGCTGTAATAATATTTTTATAACTTACAAATTATAGCACTGAAAGGCAATTTTTTTTTTTTTCTGAATCCATTATATTTTCAACTAATGCATAACCTAAAATCGTAAAAATATTCTGATTAGGTTTTTTTTACCCTTAGACTATAAGCTCTTTTCCGCATTTTTACTTTATTGCAATTTTTTTTTGTTTTTTCCTTTATTAATATTTTTTCCAACAAAACTTACAAAGGTAAAATATTGTACGATATTTACTGAAGGTTAGATGCCATGAATATCTGATAATTAAATACTAAGTGACTTTTTTTAAATAAAAGACTGATATCATTACGAAGATTTTAATTATTTAACCAAACTTTTGAATAAGTTTTTTTTAAATGAATGTATATAATTAAAATAAAAACATGAGTACAAAGGTACATTTCCTTCGAAAAATCTTTAGTTTATAATATTTCTTGCATTTAAATGTAAATTATTGAGTGATAGTTTCAATACTACTACTACTACACCACACCGCATCACTGTGCCTAGAGCTGAGTTGCCCCTATAGAGTTTGGGAATGATGTGCGTGAAATGAATGGACGCAAGAAGGAGGTGGAAAGATTTGCCTAATTCACTTTGCAGGTACAGAAGCTGAACAATGGGGAAAATTCTTACAAACACAGAATAGAATATCAAAATTTTCAACATTTAAAAAAAAGGGATGAAATATGAAATGCGAAAATATATAAATACGTTAGATAAGATATTAGAAAAATTTAAAGCAATGCAATACAATAAATACTACGTAAGAGAATATACAAATCAGAGAGCTGAAGGAATATTCATAAAAAATCAATTATTATAGAAGTTAGAAAAGAGTAATAGCTATGGTTTCAATAAACAGATGAAGCATATTATTGGCCGTCTTCTTTGATTATAATTTTAAAAATAAATATAAATAAATGAGTTGTAAATCACTGATCACCTAACATCTACAAAGCTTTTTAATTTTAAATTTAATACACAAATTTGTTCTCTGCTAAAGATCATTAATTACTGATTACAATCAAGATAATTAAATTCTAATAAATAAATAAAAATTATTTATTGTAATTCATAATAATAAATAATTATTAAATCTTTGTAGAGAAAGAACGAGACTTCCTCATGCAGTGGATAACCCAGTATATGGACTCAACTTAGACACTGTAAGTATGATGATTGCTGTACCTGAGAGTTATTAATTTTTAAAACATTCTGTCAAATGATCCGAAATTTGTTACGTTCATAATGTGAAAGAATTCGATTTTTATATTGTTAAAAATGAATGTACTAATGAGAACACCTATCACTCAAATCTCATAGCAAATAATCAGTGTCATAGATTTTGAGATCTCATGAAATTAGCTATTGTCTGCGCGACCTTCATAGGTAGAAATAATTACAGATGGAATATGGATTACATCGTGATTGGTGATAAACCATGGGCTGAGAAAGTGTCTACTCCGATTAGAAGTGAGAGAAGCTGATCCTCTTTCCCCTTCCTGTTAACGGATTTTCTTAAAGGAAGGATTTTGGAGAAGAAGAAATGTGTTCCGCGACGAGTCGACAAGAAGTGTTGTTTCTCTTTTTTTCTTTCTGTGAAGTGAATGAACAGGTCGAAGATGTTTCCAATGTGAGCCCTTTGTGGTTTCGTGTATCACGCCGTGTGATAATTAAGTTCTGCCGCATACCAGGTGTTTAGATTCGTTGTAGACTCGAGAACTCTGAAAATCTCCAAACTTGGAATCAACTGCACTTGTGAATCAAATTTAAATCTTTATTTATTTTTTTTTTTGTAAATAATAAATTGTATTAACCCAGAGTTCTGTCTGTACAATAATACTTGCAAATAAAGATTAAAGTGTTTCCATGAGCCTAAAAGTGGACCTCTTCTTGAAGCCGTTTTAGGCCGAGACGTTACAATACGATGGAACAAACAAATTCAAAATTAGAATGCTTATACTTTTACTAATGTATTTTAAATTTTTAAAATTGTAATAGTTTTGCTTAGATTATTTGAAATAAATATCATTATTATCTTTATTTTCAGCTCACATTTGGAGAATTAAACTCTCATATGCCTGTACGAAGTGAAGATGTAAGTACACTCAATTATTCCAACAAGATTAGTCTATAAGAAATTTAATTTGATCATAATTCTAACACAATAGTGTGGAATCTTTGATATCTTCAACAACTATGAATTGATAGTAAAAAAAATCTATATGCGTGGAAATTATAGGATCGAAATTATAACCGAAAAAAATTATTTGCAAATTTATTTAAATAGAAATGCGAACTGATTTTTCCGCTTTTCAATGTGCTTCGTTCATTAAGTTCCTGCATTTTTCTTTTTGTAAAATGCTTCAGGAAATCATGCCCTATTCTCAAACACCGAATAAAGGCGATGTCTAATGCTAGTCCATTCCATAACTTGTACTGGGATGTTCCTGAGTTTTATTACTATCCAAACACTTTGAAATTATTGCTGCTTTTTCATGCGTTGGCACTAAATGTGAAACTGTCAACAAATCATCGCCAATTATAATGGAACGAGCCACATGTGACGAGAATCGCAGCAAATTCTTGCACTTGCAAATGTCTTGCTTTTCCTGCTGACATACCTTTAACCAAATTCTTCGTAAAAAATTCATATCTTATGTAAGGACTTTATAAAAATAAAATGCCTGTTAGCAGTTTTCTACTAGAAATTTTTGATTTTGATGAGAACCTGTCTTCATTATGACTGACACTACTTTACTGAGTGATAATATTTAAAAATCTCTGACTAATATGCAGAGTGCTCGGTGCCACAGGTCCAAGTCCCTGAGGTGCCATGGATGTTGGTAGTGGTTCGGAATCCACTTTAAACCATAGGTCCCGGTCTAATACGACTACAAAGCGTTGAGTTTGGGGCTGACAAAGAAAAAGCACCTCCTGGTTCTGAATCTGCCTGTAGACAGACGGCTTTGGCACCCTGAGGCTGTTGCGCCAATGAAGATTTGGGCTTGGTTTAGTTTGTCGCCCATTTTTTTACAGACTTTAGCCTAATTAGACCGGGACCTATAATTTGAAGTGGATTCCAAACCACCTCACAAACATCCATGCCACCGCCGGAATTTCAAACTGAAGCCTGTGATACCAAAGGCCAGAGGCATTAGACAATTGGCCAGCAGGGTTTCACGCCAATTAAGAACAAAAAGAATATGTAAAGTAGATGTAGGGAAAGTCTTGTCAGCAACATTTTTTTTTCCATAGTAAATATCAATTCTCGAATTAAGCATATTATAACTCCTTATTAGTGAAGACTAAACGAAACGATTTGCATTTCCAAGATTTTTATGAGTTTTACTATGATCCATGTTCTTCAAATCAGAATCACTTAAAAGTGACTTCAGAGAACCTATCATAGTTACATTTCCTATTTTATTTCAGGGTGCTGGTGCAACTGCCATTGAAAATCCTCTTTACGCATTCAAATCGGAAATAAAATGAGCATCTCATCACACCATCCATCTGAAAACCATCTTATTCCTCATCTTCATCACGTACTGTATAGACTTTGAGAGAGAATTGTACAGATAACGAATCACCAGTAAGTGCATCTGCATGGAAAATCTGGATTATCGTTAACCCCAAGACATTCCTTTGAATAGATTTCAACTGTGATCCATGTTTCTTTCAGATTATATGTTTGTATTAATGAATGTTATTAAATTCAAATAAATTAATATTTAATTAGTTGTTTTTCATTATTTTAAATTCTTTACATTTTCTCTTCAAAATGTAACAGATGTGGATAATAAATCGGTCCTCTAGGCAACTTTTGTTTGGTAATAATTGCTCATTTTGAAAATGTTTCTTTTTTATGCAGAAGATTCATGACTTAATTCTAATAAGATTCATGAATTATGTAATTGAATTGTGTTATTTTTCCCTCCATAATAACAACGAATTCTAATGACTAAAAATTTTCTTATAAGTATTTTAGAATCACTTTTATTTAATAGTTTCATGTTAAATTAAATATATATATATAGCTTTTGATCTTAATTTATAAGAATTAAAAGTAATATGTAATGCAAGTTGGGCAATCAGATTGTAACTGGGTGTGGTTGGATTGAGATAGTTAGGTGGAGAACTCACAGCTTTACTGACACACGCACAAACACCACCCACATACAATTAGAGATATACACCATTTAACTCATTAAAGGACCTATAATTATAGAATCGAAGAAGGATTCCTCGAAGAAGGAATAAAGATACTCAGCTACACGCAGGATGCGAGAAATATATTTCCTCTCCGAGAGAGCCTGTATGCCAACTGATCATTTCTCCTGAACGCCACAGGGGCCGCTTCTGCCAGTGCGTAGGAGGAAGCATGGTTATAAATATAAATTGCAAATCTGATTATAGATCGCATCTATATTTTCAATAAAAAAAAATCAAGCATCATTAATTTTGAAGTAATAAAGTTATCCATTTTAATATTTCAGCATTAGTTGGAGTAGGGCCTGATGGCCGAGTGGTTAGCGCTCTGGCGCTTAGTACCACAGGTTTCGGGTTCGAGTCCCGGCGGTGCCATGGATGTTTGTAGTGGTTCGGTTCACTTTAAATCGTAGATACCGGTCGAATAGAATCGTAAAGCGTTGTGGGGTTAGTGTTACTCGCTTCAGCAGCATATCTTCAAAGCTTCAAGTGCCCTCTGGGTAGTGCTAAATGAGTAACAGCGACAATCCTAGCTTATGGCATAAAGATTAACTGTCTATGTATTGCCAACTACATTAGAACAACAACAACATTAGTTGGAGTAAAAAATGGGTCTATTATATTTTAATATAAATTCAAATAATATTAAATCTATTTTAATAACGAAGGATTAATTCTTATAAAAAGCTGTCAAGGTATGTTTTCTTATACTTAATCTTCAACTAAGAATTCAAATGTAAAATTTTATACTAATTATAATAGCCATTCTAATTGTATTAAAACTAACACACTGGATTAAATTAAAAACTCTTACAATTAAAGAAAAATGAAAGCATGTGATCTTAGTTAAACAAAAAGTAAAAGATAAAAATCAATCAAATTCATTGATTGAATTCAGACTAACCGATAAAATGACTCGGATAAATTAAAAATATCAAACGTGCTTTTTTATTATTAATTAGTGGAAAAATTATTGAACATGCATTGAAAATTTTCTACATTAAATTTTATAGAAAATTAAAATGATGAATAAATTAAAGCAAGCGCAAGTTTAGATGAAGTTGTTGATTTAATGGTTGGTTTTCTTAAATGGTTCGAAATGTTTTCTTAAATGGTTCGAAATGTTTTTCTTAAATGGTTCGAAATGTTTTCTTAAATGGTTCGAAATGTTTTCTTAAATGGTTCGAAATGTTTTCATTAATATTAACTTAAAAAATAAATTCAATTTTCGTATTGCATTATTATACTAAAAATGTACACAAAAGTTAAATTTTTGATAATTTCTTATTTCTATCAAAATTACATTTAAGATGTACAACATAATCTTAATTAAGGGCCTGATGGCCAAATTTCTAGCGCTCTGTACCACAGGTTTCGGGTTCGAGTCCCCGGCGGTGCCATGGATGTTTATAGTGGTTCGGAATCCACTTTAAACTGTAGGTCCCAATCTAATATGATCGTAGAGCTTTGCGGGGGCATTGTTACTCCGCATCCGTAGCTTATCTTCAAGCTACTCGCGCCCCCTGGGTAGTGCTAAGGGAGTAACGTCGGTGCAGCCCTTGCTTATGGCATAAAAGATCACGGTCTAAGTAATGTGCCAAATGCATTGAAAAACCTTTAATTTTATATCAAATAAAAGCTAAATGTTACTTTTATTCATTAAATCTATCAGATTAAGATCTATCTAAATTCACATAAGTCTAATTTTTCCAAACTTAAAAAGTTCTTTACAATTTTAGTGTTTATCACATTGCATAATATGTATATTTTATTAACATAATTGAGATTTACAGAATAAAGATTTGTTAAAAAAAGTATATTCCCATAACTTTTTATAAATCTTGAATTATACATTTTAAATTTGTGAAAATTGGAGATTGATATTTTTGACATTCTTTCTCGAAAATTAAACTGAAAATAATTTTTCAAATTAAATCATTTTATTTGCCTAATAAATATTTACATTTTATTCACACTGGAGCTCAAGTAACCCCATGAGCCACGGTAAAAAGATACTTGAGCCAACATAAAAAATTAACCAATTATCACCCAATAATAAAAATAAGATAATAAATGTTTTTTTTTTTATTGTTTACATAAAGCTTAAAATACGAGATGTCTTTTAAAACCAGTTATGACGATTTACGATTTGCCAAGCTGACGGAGAACCTTGGTTGCCTAGCAACCTCTACCTCCTGCTTTGTGAATGAGAGAAGTTTCTTAAGATATAAACCCATTGATTAGATAGAAAAAGAGTAATATTTATAGGCCTGAATGGTCGGGTGGCTAGCGCTCTGCCGCTCGGTACCACATATTTCGGGTTCGAGTCGTGGCGGTGCCATGGATGTTTGTAGTGGTTTTGGAATCCACTTTAAACCGTAGGTCCCGGTCGCATATGACTGTAGATTATCTTGGAGCAAGAAGTCAGACTTCTACCTACGGGTGCTCCTGCACAACAGAAGCTGCTTCCTTTCCCTTCAACCATGAGCCCATACGGGTTCGTGGGCTTGGTCTAGATTAGATATCTACCAAGTGGGATAAGTAACAACAGCAAGAGTAATATATATATTATTAATTTATTTAAAAAATTAACATTAATTATCTATATTAATTAATAAAAAAATTTATGCATATATAATTTTTTATATTATCATTATAATTTTAAGAAGGTAATAAAAAAAAATCAATAGAATCAAACAAAAACGATTGGAGGCGAAATTCTGACTCAGCAGAGAAACTGCATGGTAATTCGGAAAGGAGGATATCGGAACGTTAATGAATAATGTTCAGAACAGCGCGAGGTCTTTTACGATTTTTGAAATCAGAAATGTCGTAATCACAGTTGTTCAGATCATTTAAAACAGAATTATTAATATTTGGAATGGAGTTATAAAATTTTTATGCAATTTTATAATCAAATTGTTTAAAACTTGGGAGGAAAAGAGCATGTCTGATATCCTCATTTAGGAAAAACCAGGGCGAATTTGTAATCATACGTAGGATTTTATTTTGTCTTGTAGTCTTTGTATGATCTCGAAATTCGACGAAGCAGTAGATCCCCAAATATGACTCGCATATGCAGATTATCTTAATTTTATATCAAATAAAAGCTAAATGTTGCTTTTACTCTGCAAACATCAAATCTATCCGATTAAGATCTATCTAAATTCACATAATTATTAAAAAATTAAAAAGTCCTTCACAATTTTAGTGTTTATTATATTGCATAATATATTTTATTAACATAATTGAGGTTTAGAGAGTAAAGATTCATAAAAAGAACATATATTCATATAACTTTTTATAAATCTTGAATTATATATTTTAACTTTGTGAAAATGGGGCCTGATGGCCGAGTGGCTAGGTATCGGATTCGAATCCCGGCGGTGCCATGGGTGCTTGTAGTGGTTCGGAATTCATTTTAAACCGTAGGTCTCGGTCCTAATAGGATCATAGAGCGTTGCGGGGGCATTGTTACTTCGCGTCCGTGGTTTATCTTCAAGTTACACGCGCCCTCTGGGTAAAGCAAAGCGAGTAACGTCTGTGCAGCTCTTATGGCATAAAAGATCATGGTCTATACTTGCCAGCTGCATTAGGAAAAAAATGTGCGAAAAGGTGAGATTGATATTTTTGATATTTAAAATTAACTGAAAATAATTTTCAAATAAATCATTTTATTTGTCTAATAAATATTTACTTTTTATTCACACTGTAACTCAAGTATCCCGCATGAGCCATGGTAAAAAGATGCTTGTGCCAATATTAAAAATTAACCAATAAAAAACCAATACTTTTTTATTTATTGTTTTTACATAAAGCTTAAAATACAAGACGTCCTTTAAAATCAGTTATAAAAACAAATTAAGGCGATTATTTTTTGTAGTGATAGTTAATGGATGAAGAATCATTTCTACTTGGCATACCGTCACTTTCGGTTCGTCTAATTTCTTTATTTCTGTTCTTTATTTCTTTGTTTCTAATTTCTTTATTTTACTGTCTGTTTGTTTCTTCCTCACTCTTAAAGTATTAACTTATTTTAGGTAACTTATTTTTTCTTCAAACTCCATCTTTCTTTTTCGTTTTTCAATCCCACTAAGATATTTTCTAATACTAAACATGTTATTACCTAATTTCCACTAATTAGCTTTACGACTGATTGCGGGTTGGAGGAATTAAAAAGTAAGATATAGTGATGCATAAATAACAAGGGACTTCCTTTTTCTGGAAGTCTCACTTTGCCAGCGAGAATTCCCACTTTTAATTTTTGTAAGTGTCTATTCAAGAATCAGGGGAATTCCCTAACAAGTGAACTAAAAATGACCCAGTGGCACATGGATGACAATTCCGCTTTTCAATTTGTAAATACCTATTCACGAACCAGAAATCGGGAAGTCCCTAGCATCGGGATTACCCGTGCTTAACTGTTTCCATTACTATTTCTGTTGTAATAGAAACAGTAGTTTCTATACATAGTTTTTATTACTTATCAGTCGCGATATATTTTTCATACAAATGAAAAATATATCGCATCTGGCATCATTGCATATATTACGGCATCATCGCATCTGATATATCACATCTGGCATTATTGTTATATCGCATCTAAAATTCAAAATCCTGATAGACATTTTTTAAAATTTATCATTTTAATGAAGTTATCTTATTAATTTATTTATTAAATTTATTCATTTTTATTACTTAAATTAATATTTATTAAATTTATTAATTAATTAAATTATTATCATTTACAAATTAAATTTATTAAATACAGAACTAATAAATTTTAATTTAGTTTGTGATAATAAATGTTAGGCCTTCCTGAATTCATAGCCTCTGCTCGGGCCGGGAGCCTGAATGGCCAAGTGGCTAGCGCTCTGGCGCTCGGTACCACAGGTTTCGGGTTCGAGTCCCGGCGGTGTCATGGATGTTTGTAGTGGTTCAGAATCCACTTTAAGCCGTAGGTCCCGGTCTGTTTAGCCTAAAGTGTGCACAAAATGACCGTAGAGGGATAAACCAAACTGCTCGGGCCGGGGTCATCATTTATCGCCATTAGACGAAATGATACGAAACTGAATTACATTATCGTTCGATAGCTTACAAATTGATTAAATACCATGCATTTGTCACTATTTAAAGGTAACAGATAAGGCTACTATTAACCTCCAAATCAACTTTAGTAGCAGATAAATTGCTTTAATCTTTCAAAGTAAGCATATCGTTAAGCTAACATTTTTAGACTATTTGCAATGAGTTTTATAGGAATAAATATCTCTAATTATAATATGATTGTTTTTTCTGGGGTTACGGGATGTAAATAAACTACGAAAAAACGTTTATTTGCTTTTTCGAAGCAATTCCTTCAGTAACGATACCGATTTTGTAAATCGCACGGGCTGTGGTAGATTCGTTACATTGTCGTTCGAAAGATAAATCGTAAACCAACCAAAGTTCATACCAATATTAAGTTTTATTCATTATTATTATTATTGCATAATTTAATATCTCATTCAGACCTACCTGATAAGTTCAGAAGTAAATATCAGTATTAATTGGAGGAACCTTCAAACTTTTTGAATTGGGCTTTCTTCCTAGAGAATTTGAAATAGTATTATAAAAAGTATGTACGATATATCACATGGACCAAACTTAATTAAACAAGATTCTGATTTACAGGAATGGCAATGTTTGCAGACCACTGTCAAGCAAGGTGGAGCAACTCTTCACATTGGGCGCCAAGTCAAAGAACTACTTCGTGGAAACTTTGGCGAGAATCATGTAATATTCAGAGATTTTCCGTATGCCTGTCCTCCTCTTTCACCCGACTTAAATCCCTGTGATTTATAGTTGTGAGAATTCCTAAAAGATCGTGTTTATGGAGGAGGAATCAGGACTTTACCTGAGTTGAAATCCAGCATTGCACACCATGTTGCTAAAATTCCTCCAGATTTTTCTTTGCTCTACAATCGAACACGCTATAATGCGCTTTCAACATGTAATTGATGTCAATGAAGCACACGTTGAGCGTATTCTGGAATAAATTTTAATGGATTTGACAAATTTTTTGTCTTTCTTTAGGCACCACAATTTCCCCTGGTGGTCACAATTTGAATTATTTTTATTGCAGAATTCTTTTTTTCCCATGGTCCATATACCGTATCATCAAAATCCGTTGGGTAGAGGGGTCTGAATAGAGTCACTTTAATTATAACCACCCTGTACGAAGAACAATATAATCAGAAAATCTAAAGAAATCTATCGATTGATACAATCAGAAAATCTAACCTAAATCGATAAAATCAGATCTATTCATCCATCAGATTGAATGAACGGGATAAAATAAATTTTAAAAGTAGCCTACTGTCTCACTTAGGCTGCAGCCTGTGTGAATGCTAAATTTGAGAACTCCAAGTTGAAAACAATGAATTTTCATAATGGTTGAACAAGCAGAATTTACTACTGCGCCCAAAAAGTAAGACCAATTATTATTTTTTTCAAAAACTCTTTATTTATTCTTCCAAATTTATTTCATCGCGCTCAAAGAAATCCCTCTGGACACAATGCACTTATGCCAACTTTTTCCAATCCTCAATGCATGCTAAAAAGTCATTGGCAGGGATGGCCTTCAAAGTGCCAGTCGATTCACGTTGAATCTCTTCAATCGACTCAAAACGGTGTCCCCGGAGTGATCTTTTGAGTTTAGGGAATAGCCAGAAATCGCAAGGTGTGAATATGGTGGTTGTGGAACGATATGGGTTTCATTTTTGGCGAAAAGTCACGAAGAATCAATTCAATGTTAGCTGACGCGTTCAGTGTTTTCGCCGACACCGTATTCGAGATTATCGAGAATCGCCGACACCGTTAGAGTCAGATCCGTTGGGCAGACGCACCCCGTCCATAAATCCAAATCCCCGTCTTGATCAACTGATTTCTTGACCATCTGGCCTCGAAGTGTTTTATGACCAGTGCCAATTAAAATACTTTCCACATATATCCCCTTCACCACCAGCTGTGACCCATCCGGTCAGGTGCAGAGGCCAACAAACAGCCCTCTTCCAAGGACACACATAGAATATAGTCTAACATATACAATAATTATATAGAATTTTACCATAAAAAATATTTACTAAAAGATATTGCTCATATTGACGCGACATGCCCCGGTATTTTTAATTGAAAATTGGTCTTACTTTTGGACACAGAAGTATTTATAAAATTGAATAATATTTACAATTGACTGCACGTCATGAACCTTTTAAATCAGCATTTTGATTGGAAATATTGATAACATGCTCTTAACAACACACTTGTCAAATCAGATAAGAGCAATCTCTACGCCTAATATCAATTGTGAATAGGATTGGAATGCTTATCAGTTTCCATAATTTGGTGTTGTTTATTGTGAGAAATACTATATTGGTTTTAAGATACGTATTCGTTCGTAAATTTTTCTATTTATTTTTCGTCAAATTATATTGTAAATTTAAATTAATTATTTAATGTAGAAATTAAATTGTGATGGATATTATTTAAAGTTAAATAAAAAAATAAATTTTAACTTTTTATTCAAAAGCATTTCTCTTTTTATTTCTTAATAAGCAATGTTTATTCAATTCTTTCTATTAGTTCACACTATCCCTATATATATCTTGTACAAATTTTCAATCGTTCATAAAATACTTTTTATTCATCCATTCAAGCTCATAAAATACATTTTTTGAACTTGTAGTGGATGACACTGGACGTTAATACAATTTTTTCAAATATTAATTCGGTAATTAAATTTAATTCATTAATTTTATTTTTTTAGATTTAAACTGCATATATCTACCAATAGATGGCACCAGATAAACTTAAAAAAAATGAATGAAAATTATTTATAAAGGACTTTCTGCAATAGAGTGAAAAAAAGTAGGAATTGACTTTAAAAAATGTTTTTTAATATTACTTGTTTTTAATTTGATTTTTTTATTTATAACATTTTTTTGCCAATATCAATTACATAAAGTTTACAAGAAATTTTTCAGCAAAAAATTTTTTTTTTTTTTTTCTTTAAACTTTTTATAAATTAGGAAAAAAATTTTTTTTTTAATTTTTAAATATATAACTTTTATATTTTGAAGGTAAAATTTTAAACTTTAATAAATTTACAAAGTTTTTCATTGAAAAAAATTTTTAATTTATAATTTAAATATCAATCAAAACATTCGTAATGTTATTTAAAAAAAAAAAAAGAAATTGTTTAAAAACTTATATTTATGTGTAACCTTTTGTAAATATTTTCAATAAATTATGTACATTGAATTTCATTTAAAAATAGAATGTTGTCAAATGTATCCACACGCAAAAGATAATGGGAAAAAAATTCGATAATAAGTATAATAAGTAAAAAAATCATATATTTGCTTTTTCAATAAAAAGAATAATGAATTATTCACAAAAAAAAAAAAAAGTTTTGTTTCTAAAACAAACAAAATCTTAATATATAAATAAATTTGTAAAACTGAGCAATCTACTCATCCTCTTCAGCGTGTGGTTGGACGATATAGATTTGGTTTGTAGCTCTACGGTCACTTTGTGCACACTGTAGGTTAATTAGACCGGGACCTACAGTTTAACGTGGATCCCGAACGATTACTACTGCTACACCACACCACATCACTGTGCCTAGAGCTGAGATGCCTCTTTACAGATTGGGAATGATGTTTGTGAAATTGAATGGACGCACGATGGGGGCAACGCTCTATGATCATATTAGACCAGGACCTACGGGTTTAAGGCGGATTCGGAACCACTCACAAACATCCATGCTACCGCCAGGATTCTAATCTGAATTGGCCATCAGGCGGCCAAGGATGATATAGAAGAATTCCAAAATTCTGACAGTGAAATTTCCCTACAAGATATTTTGGTGTTGCTTCAAGAAACAAATGTATGTGTTTTATGGTGATAACTGTGAACAAATCCACGGTGAGCATCCTGTATTTCGAGAGAAAGATTGGAGAACGCTGGGAGGATTTGGTTTCTAGCTCTACGGTCATTTTGTGCACACTTTGGGCTAATTAGACCGGCAACTACAGTTTAACGTGGATTCCGAACAACTCACAAACATCCATGGCCGGCCGAGATTCGCACGTGAAGCCTGTTGTACCAAAGGCCTGAGCGCTAACTATTTGGCCAACAGGCCGCAGCGCTGGAGGAGTTGGTCCTCCAATACATTTATTCTGTGAAATGGAATAAGAAACTCATTGAACATCCCCCCCCCAAAAAAAACCTGTTCCATCTTCTTGACAAACATTCAGACTCCATTTATTAGCTGTTGTAAGAATAGTTTTCACAAGGCCTGTCTATTTCGTTGGATAGAAAACGATCATAATATTCGCCCTTTGTGTTGCACGAACATTTATGGGCCCAGTGCATGAAGCATGCATGCCACCAAAAATATGGAAGATAGTTTTATGGATGAAATCGGAGAAGAACATAGTTTGGGAACCAACATCATCCATCAGACTAACCAATTTTATGGGGGGGAGGGGGGCATTATTCGCCAAGATTGAAAGACAGGACTGAAAAAACTGTCTGGATTATAAAAATGAATAGACCGGAAAATGAAAGGCATAGCTGGTCCACTCAAATATTGTGCATGGTTCAGTGAAACTGCATTTTTTTTATATATCCTGGTCCATGATCGATATAAAAGCAATGCATGAAATGAAGGAACTCAGTGGGTCAGGGACTGGGCTAACAACGCTTAAGAAGGAGTAAATTTCATACACTTTACTACTACTACTACATCACACCACACTGTGCTTATAGCTGAGTTGCCCCTGTACTGTTTGGAAATGATGTGTCTAAGAAGTCTGATTAGGTTCTGTGACGCTCTGCAGTTATATGAAACCGGGACATACGGCTTAAAGTGGATTCCGAACCACTATAAAATATCCATGGCGCCTCTGAGACTCGAACACGAAACCTGTGGCACCAAGCGCTAGACATTCGTCTCTTCAGGCCCCGATTTCATATACAATCTCATGTTGCATATCGAGAATAGCAAGTGTCTAAAGAGAACTAAAGAGAACAATTACGTCACCTATTTAAAGTTGAAAATGAAATTTCAATCGGCCATATTCAGAACGACAGAAAATACAATATATATATATATATATTATTCTCTATAATTTTGGTGTTAGCCGACTGGATATTTTTTCATCTTTCAACATTTAAAAACTTTTGAAACTCTACATTTTTTTTCATCTCCACTCAACCGAATGTATTTAATGTAATTCCGGAATACTTGGACATTTTTGTGGGGGACAGTATGTATACCCGTGTGTATATGGACGCCTGAATAGCAGTTGATCACCATGGGTATGTGGCTAGCGTTAATTATTTTACAGATGGAATTAATCCAGTCGAGCAGATGGAGACGACCCCATGTCGCATTTACCCATTGAGATGAGGGGGCGAAGTGGATCCACCTCCACGTGGTGCCCCCTGGTAATGTCACTTAAGACGGCTAAGAGGTCCGCAAGTCTCCGCGGGACGTGGTCGGCTCGCTCTATAGCTTGGCGTTCATTCCCTGAGTAACAGTAAGCCCAGTTGCGGGCAGCCATAAGCGGTGGGGGTGTTGTACTTATTACATATCACCCTATCTGTGGAGCCGGATAAGGCGGTATCCAGGTAGCCCTGAGTGGATGTTGTCGTGCTTCTGGTCATTCAGTTACCGCAAGGCTTCGGGCAGGACGGGTTATATTATTTGAATTACCCATTGAGATTAGAGTCTAGTTTGGGAACAATGTATGATGCAATGATAAATGGATTGGAAAATTATTAATGTTTGTGGATTAATGCTAAACGGATCACAAGTAGGTCACATAATATTTGAAGGGAGATATATATGAGGAAGATTGTTAAAATCTTTAAAGTAAAAGGTTTTTGGCAAACGATTAAAAATGTTTTGCAATAAAGAATAGGCAAATAGAAAAGAATAACGAGAATAAGAAAAAAGAAAAGAATCACGAAAAAATTGTAACAAAGGATATAAAAATGCAATTGTACACGTCTCTCGTCCATCATGCATTGTTCCCAATTCTTTCTCATAGGACGTGCTACCTCTTATTCCTTCTTTATATGTTTTCTGCCTTATTTCTTTTTGTAATCTTGCCAAAGGATTTCTTCTCCGAATTTAGGCTTCGCACACGTGTTCCGGGTTTCTGGCACTGCAGAAGTTATCAATATTCTATGCTCCTCATCTTGTTCTACATCTCTGGATCGTGATGAACATCTTTTCCGAAGTGTCTATTCATGTGGTCCCCATCCAGCGTTCAAAAGACGAATATGTTCGAAAAGTTGTCCATACAAGTTGTGAATGTGTTGTGATGCCATTCATTAACTATATTCAGCCTGAATATGAGCTCATTTTTTCATCGGTATTTGATCCCGGGGGCCTAATGGCAGAGTGGCTAGCGCTCTGGCGCTTGGTACCACAGGTCTCGGGTTCGAATCCTAGCGGTACCATTGATGTTTGTAATGGTTCGGAATCCAATTTAAGCCATAGATCCCGATCTCATATTACCGTAGAACGTCACAGAGCCCAATCAGACTTCTTTTCTCACCCACATCATTCCCAAACTGTAAAGGGGCAACTCAGCTCTAGGCACAGGGAGGTGGTGTGTAGTGTAGTAGTAATAAGTATTTGGATTCCCTCGATAAAGAAAATGAAATTTATGAATTTTAAGAAGAGTGTGTGGATGGATTCGCAAAAATTCCAATTTTAATCCCAATGCCATGCTTTGGGATAAAGCGTACAATAGATTAATCATGTCTCCCTGTCGATACCTAAAGTACTCCAACATTTAATTGGGATTGAAGCTTGACAATATGTATCTAGTCAAAGCTAACTTATTCTGCGGACATTGTGTGGGGAAATGCATGTTCTTCAAATTTCCTGGGGCCTGAATGGTCGAGTGGCTAGCGCTCTGGCGCTCGGTACCATAGGCTTCGGGTTCGAGTCCGGCGGTGCCATGGATGTTTGTAGTGGTTCGAATCCACTTTAAGCTGTAGGTCCCGATCTGTTTAGCCCTCGTGTGCAGAAGATGACCGTAGAGCGACAAATCAAACCAATCTTCAAATTTCCAAGTTTCCCATGCTGCTGCACGAGTTACCCGAACAGAGTTTCAAATGCAAGTCAGAGCTCAGTTTGGTACGATGCAGTTTTAAGCCATATAACCAGATGTTGTCGGTTAGATATGTATTACCATCCCATACTTGTTTTGTTGTGCATGCATGTGTATGATAAGTGCTGCTCATAGTGCAAAAGACGTTTGTATTTGATGTGGTACCAGAAGATAAAGTGAGCCAACTTCAACAATTGTCTACCTTTATTTTTTTTATTTCATTTATTGCACACGTACACAAAAATAGAACCCCCAGGTGAGTTAAAAGACTTTTTTTTTCCTTTTCTAATGCAGCTGTCAAACACTTAGACAGCTTGGTCTTGGATGCCTTAAGGCAAGCGCTGCACCGACATTACTCATTTTGCATTACCCAGGGGAGCGTGTAACTTGAAGATAAGCCCCGGACACGGCGCAACAATGCCCCCGCAACGCTCTACGATCCTATTAGACTGAGACCTACGGGTTTAAAGGGGATTCCGAACCACTACAAACATCCATGGCACCCCGGGACTCGAACCCGAAAACCTGTGGTACCGAGTGCCAGAGAGCTAGCCACTCGGCCATTCAGGCCCCTGGTTAGTTAAAAGAAGAAAAAGTAAAAGAAAGTCCAGAGATAGAGAAGATCCATGGAGAGGTAAAAGAAGGTTCTCCAATTCCTTTTTTATAAACAAAGAGAATCAATCTTTTCTTGTTGGGAAAAAGTACAAAGGTATCCGAATATTTGAATCGAGAGTCCACCTTATCCCATCTGAGAATCCACTATAAAGATGAGACTGAGACTACTGAGATTATATCCCATCTGAAAATCCACCTTAGAGTCAGGATCGAGTCCATTAAGAATCTAATCAAATAGATGTCGTTTTCACAGGTCACGGTACTCAATTATTTTTTTGACCGACTGTATACCTGTGGCAAAATTGCTTCAACCTAAATTGAAGTCTTATATAAATTGAATAATTGTAGGTAATGTGCAATATGTATAAACTACAGATTGCTAAATTCATTCATAGTTCTTATAAATATTATCTTTTAACAGCATGAATTTTAATGCATAAATACATATAAATCATAAGAATTAATGAATTTGTATTCTAGTAAAATTCAAAGATTTTGTGTCCAATGTAGGAAATCCCGACTCAGCTTCCAAAAAGGCTCATATTCGAATCCAGTGGTGACGCCAGTTGTAGTCACTGCTTTTAGAAAAGAGGAGTCTTGATGGCAATTAAGATAATGTGTGTAAAGTGCCTCGCATCAACAATCAGGCTGCCTAGTGGAGTTTTTATGGGATTTATCCCAAACAACACATAAATGTGGAGCAGTTATCCCTAAAAATTCTAGCTTCCTCCCCGGCTAGTTGGCTTTCTGCTTCAGACCGATCATGATCGATTGCCCATGTTTACTGAAAACAGTTATCAGAATCTTAATCGTAATCCTATAATCAAAATTGAAACTATATGATCTCATTTTTAGCGGCTGTAGAGAAAAGTTGAATTTTGTGTACGAAAGTAGACATGTATGATTTTTTATTTTAAATTGCATGGTGTGAGTGCTTCCATTACATAGTGGATATGAACAGTAATGAAAATTACATCATAGAAGGTATAGGAAATGAAGTTTTGTTAGCAGTAGCAGTTTTAATTCTCATATTTTTTTTCCACATATTATTTGTATCAGAAGTAAGTTAATCCAAAATTTTCTAATTTCAAACATTTTCATTTCCTATTTATTTTGTAGCTTGAAGAAAACTTACAAATTGTATTGTTTCTTAAAAGTTTTTGTGTCAATTTTAAGTGTAAATTCTGTTTGCTTCCATCAAATAATCTTTAAATATACCGTATTTTAAATGTCTTAAAACTTAAGTTTCTCCTCAGTATCGATAATTACTCTCTAAAGTTTATCTTTATCATATTTATTATTTAGTGTAGTTTATATATGTCTGAACTTATTTTATCGCTTTTACAAAATTACAATAAAAAAAATTAAATTACAATTACAAAATTACAATAAAAATAAATTACAATTACAATTACAATAAAAAAAATTACAATTTTTTAAAAATTAATTAAATTGTTTTTTATAAAATTTATATATTTGCAATTAGGTATATATAATTTAAAATACTAATCTCTTAATCAAATATTTCACATTGTTTATCTTTGTCACACACATTTTTCTTTATCTAGCATTCTATAAATTTGATTTTAACTTGATACAGTTAGGAATATTTGCTAAAACATTTTATAGCTATTTGGTGAGGTTGTATGACAAAATTTAAAGTACTAGATAATTTGTTTTTCATTATTTTTCTTCTAAAATGTTATTATGCAGCTATTAAAGTTAAATTACACTACTAGCATTTAACTATTTTGATATTCAATTATTTTGTTGCAAGTTATTACTGAATTTGTTTCTTTTAATAATTTTAATGCTCTAGAATAATTTTCTGATAATTATAATATTTATGTGTAAAAAAAAATTTTATAGCAGAAATATATTAATAATGTTAACATTTATTAAGTCTATAAAAATGCACTGTCCACATTCATAAATTTCTACTAAAATTATTGGGAAATTTTTCTTTTCTGTAATAAAAAACATACTTGTTTGATTTAATAAAATAATTGTAATTTTCTGAATTTTTTAAACTTAAATAATTTATATTTATAATTTTGGTGAAAAGTAATTATGCATTTGCATTTTTGAAAATAATACATTACAGTATTAGACCTGTTGACTATGTAAAAAAATCTTTATTATTATGAATTAACCCATTAAACACATTATTTTTTACTTCAAGAAAATGCACAGAAATAAACTTTTCCATTTATTAGAGCCTAATTAAGAGAACTAAAGTCACTGAAACAAAAGAATTATGTAAAATATAAAAGGTTATGGAAATCTAGCATCAATCTGAGTCAATTACTTTTTCTTATTTTTTAGTAATGAATTTGTTATTTAAAGGAATGTTAAATTTTTTACAAACATTTATTGTGTGGTTACTGCAGTATTTGCAATTTTTTTTTTTTTTTTTTTTTTTTTTTTTGTTTGCTGAATTTTTTTCAATTAGATGATTTGCAGTATCTTTTTTTGATTTACTTAGTTACATTTTGAAAGAAAGATGGTGAGATAAACCATTAAATTTCTAAATTAACACTTTAAATTTCTTTACTGTAATTCCTTTTGGAAGAAATTTTTAAATCTTAATTCAGTAACTGGAGGTGTAAGGATTTTATTCTTTGGGGTACTCTGTAGAAATATTACCTTTGCCTTTGGTGAGCTAATAGTGTAAATGAGCTTTGGTGAGCTAATGAGTGTATACAAATAAAGGCTGAAAATCTTCTAAATATTTTTGGTTTTCATTTGAAGGCTAAAATAACACTTTGAAAGTTTAGAGGGAAATATTCACATCTGTAACAATCTTGCACAATTTCAACACATTCTTTTGTTATATCAAAGAAGTTTGAAAATATTAGCCATCATCATTTTTACTCTTATTTGCATAATATACATTGCATCAAAATTGTCAAGCAAATCCACCCCATCAATATGTTTGTTATAATTGTCAATTTGGTTTGTCGTTCTACAGTCATTTTAGTGCACACTTTGGAGGAATTAGACCAGGTTCTTCAGTTTAACCAGGATTCAAGCTTAAAACCTGCTGTACCAACAGCCAGTTGGCCATCAGGCCACATTATAATTGTCATTGAATTTAGGTTTTATGAAGAAGATTTGGGGTTTTTTTTGTCGATTACCTCTTTATCATTGTATGTGGTATGGCATCACAGTTAGTAATCATAGTTATAACTTTAACTACTGCAACTTCATGCTCATGTTCCATATTCTTCATGTTATTCACAAGTTTAAGGAGACATTTTCATTTGCAGTTGTTACAAACTGCTGTGAATCTTAAATTGTTGAAAACTGATATGATTTTTCATCTGACAATTTTATAGCTTTATTTAATATTAAAAACTTGGCTTTTTTTCCGCCTCAAAATTCGAATTTTCAAAAAAAAAAAAAAGAAAATACACATTCTGAAAAATATCTTTTACTGTTTATATTGCTTTTAAATTGGTGCTATTTTTTTGCAACATATTACAAATTACATTTTAAATTATAAATATAACATTTTGAATAATACATTTTTGTTTTTATACATATTTAGCTTAATGGTGTTGAAAATTAAGGTTTCTGTAACTAACGTTTATAGAAGATAAGCATATCTACATAAAATCATTTGATCTGAGGTATGTTATCAATCAATCTTTGTGGTGTCAACTCAAAATTGAAAATTCTGCAAAAAGATCTAAAAAAAAAAATTATTAATTGCTAGAAAATTCTGTTATGTGATGGAAACAAAGTTTTTTAACCCCTCAGGATCAGGGTTTTTTTTTTTTTTTTTTTTTTTTTTTTAACAATATATGAGAAAAATTATTTTAAAACCTCATCAGTAAACAAAATAATTATTTTCATTAAAGACTGACCTTGTGTTTGTAACATTATTGAGTTATAGAATCAAACTGTTATCAAAATTAATTTTATATTGCACATTTTTACCTAGTTAGTGATGCTGCTTTCTCTTTAAGTAGTTACATATGATAATGTATTATGTCAAAATCAGATTTAAAAAAGTCTAAATTTCCTTTATTTTGTCTACTAGATTTTAGATAAAACTTATTTACATGTGTGTTATGAACATTTTTCCAGTCTCAGAATTAAACACAGAATATTTATTGTTCTAAAATTGAACTAAAAATGTTCAAACATTTATCTTCTAATACCTAGCTTAAATAAGTTATTTAAACAGTTTTGTTTCATTTTATAAGTTTACTTAATTGTGGTTTGAATATAAAATAGTATATGATGTGTTTATTAAAAAATATGTTTATAAATGATTATTTTATCACAATATTTTTTATGAATGCAAAGATTATGTTGACAAAGATGATATTTAAACCTTCTTCTCTGCATTAATACATATGCATTAATCGTCAGAAAAAACAAAGTTAAAATTAACATCATCAAAAGGATAATCAAATTTAGTATTGAAGCACTTTTGTATTTTGAAATTGTTATTATATTTTAATTGCTTTAATTTAATTATTTAAAACTTGCATACATGTGTCAATTTTTGGCATTAAACAAATTAAATTCTTAATTGATTTAAAAATACACAGATACTTCAATTTTTTTTTATGAAGTATCACATACTGTGAAAAGATTTGAGATTTTTATTCTGTATTAGATAATAGTATATAATACACATTCAAATGTTAATATAAGTTATAGTAACATTTGAACTTGCTTATTAAATGATTTAATATTTGAAGTTGTGATGAAATTGATTGAATATTATAAGAACATTATTTTTATTCTGATATTTAAAAATATTACATTGAATTAAAAATTTTGCTATTTGTTGAAATAATACAAAAACTCGCAACCACCATTGTAAAAGTTGTGACACACCTAATTTCTTCTCTAAGTCAAAATATATTTTATAGATTTTATAAAATTCTGTAAATTTATATAAGCTCTATATCAGTTGATAGGATTGTTATTTTCTTTCATTTTTTTTTATCATTATCGAATTATATTCTAAATCTTCAAATTTAAAAATTGGAATCGTAAAATGTATAATGTAGAATTTAATTGAAAGCCATTCAATTTTTCATATATATTCTATTGCATTTTAATGCGACGAATATTAAATCACTGTATTTATGAATTATATGAATAATTAAATAACTTTTCTTATTTTTCTTCAGTCTTATACCTACAAGATATTTTCCTATTGGATCTGATTCACCTTCAGATCCACAACAATCATATCTTGTGAGCAATCGATTTAATGGTGATGCTGATCCCAATATGCAAAGAACTAATCGTGCTCACTATGGCTCCGATCATCAATGCCCCATCTGCCTCAATGAACCTCATTACCCAGTTGAAACAAACTGTGGACATTTATTTTGTGGTGGGTATCTTTAAAAGTATTCATTTACAAATTTATTTGAATAATTAATTATAATTGAACCTGGGGACTTTACCTAACAGTTGCTTAGCTTATATTATATCATTGCCATAGTATTCTTGACTGAACAGTCCCTTGTTGTATATTGGTGTGAAATTTGTGTACATTCTTTTTTCCTCATTTGATTCCAAAATATTGTAGTATTTAATCAGCACGACTGAATGTTCAGCGAACATTATAAGAATTTATGGATAAAATATTGGCAAAAAGAAAATGATGTAGTGTCATTCTTTTGAATGAAAAAATAGATTTACATATAGGGAAAAACAGATCAAAGAGATATAGAACATATAGAGAAACAGAACATAAAATAGATTTTACATATTCACTCAAATAGAAAGATATCTTTCTATTTGAGTGCATATGTAAAATCTATGGCTGTATCTGTGGAATGTTTTGATAAGACTTAAACAATTAGATTTTTCATTAAAATAAATAAGGGTAAAACAAGTTAGGAGAACTACCCAAAATCAAAATCAGCAGGATTTGAATTCACTCTTTTCTTTGGACTACAATGTATATCCCTGCCAGGTTCAATCGAATGAGAAGTAGAAATATAATATAAAGTGCACAGGTGTTGTTAAAAATATTTTAATATATTTAATCAAGTTATGAATTACTAATTCAACTATGTATATTTAGTAATAAACTATTTTAAACAAATATTAAAAATTATAATAGTTTAATAAAAATATATTAAAAAATTTTACCATTTGGGGAAAAACCTTTTTTCAATTTACTAGCAATTTAAAAATAATTAATAATTGTTTTTTAGACACCCTATAAAAATATTAGAAACATTGAATGTTCAGTAATTTTTTTTTTTTTCAGATAGTGAATATATATTTAAATTTGAATGCACTTTTAATTAAATTCCAAAAGTCAATTCTTTTATTTAATTACTAAAGAACTGTTGTAAGATTCATGGATTATCTTAAGCAATATTATGCACATCCTTGCTTTATTAAAGAATTGTTAAAGAAATAGGTAACTACACTGGGTGATGAATTTTGAAAGAAAAGCAGTACAAATTCTGATTCCTTTCACATCTTTTTTAAATGTGTATGAATATTAGGCACCCAAGACAACTCAGTGATCTTTGCCTTCATTCTTTTTGTTTCTATTTATTTTCTATTGTCATGAATACAGACCTAATCTTTTTGGGCTATTTTGTTGTGATCTCATTATCTTGTATGCTTCATATATTTGATAAATTTACTTATTCAAATGCTTCAACTTATGTTGATATTTAATTTCTTGACATTGCTTAACTCTTTCATTTCCCCCTCCATTTGAATGGAGGGAAAATGAAGTATTTCTTTAAGGAAGTATTCTTTCTGAGATATATGCTGGGCAAGGGAACCAACTTTAGGCCTAATATTCTGAATACTTCGATTTCAGGAAAAATAGAAATGGCAATTTATATATTGTTAATAAAAAGGAACAAAGTTCTTACTAAGTCACATTTAGTTATTTAATAAAAAAAGGATAGAAATATAAAGGAATAAAAAAGATAGATTATATATATATATATATATATTTCTTGTAATTTTAAACCATTACGAAGAAAGATTTACTGTTTTTAAAATATATGTTTACATTTTAGCCCAGTGTATAATTACTTACTGGCAACATGGGAATTGGATTGGTGCTATTCATTGTCCAGTTTGCAGACAAACAGTAAGTTAAGAAATATAGTGATTTTTAAAATGTAAATGTATTAGTAATTCATAAGGTTTTGTTAATTATAAAATGATAACTTATCTTACTAAATATTGATAGGTAACTGCTCTTTTGCAATGTTTTACAAATAATGCAGAACTGACATCTGAAGAAAGAACAAGGTTAATGGAAGGAATAAATGATTATAATCGACACTTTTCTGGAGAACCAAGGCCTGTAAGTCTAATTTTGAATTGAGTTTTAAGCTGTTATGTTGTTATATGTTTCCATCGTTTGGAATTACTTATTGTGAAATAAATCATTTTAGACTTCCATTCTTAGAATTCATGGCTTGTGAATTTTTTTATACTTAGAAAAACACCTTTTTTAAAAATTCTTGAATTTGATTTTTCGATTAAAAAAAAAAAAAAAACCTCTGCATTACAATAAATTTTGAATTCGCAAATTAAGACAAAAATAATAATAATAAATAAATAAATAATGTGAGGTACATGCCAAATTCTGTATTTAAATGATTTTTGACAATTCCAAGTTATTTTATCTGGGAAGATCCTATATTACTTTTTTAATTATGGTGAAATTTATATATTAAATTCAATTGAAAGTGATTTATTTTTAATAATTTTATTAAACTTTTAACTTTCCTAATTAAAAAAAACCAACTGAATTTTCTGTTTTAGACAAAATTAGAAGCTGCATAACTAATGAAATAACTTCTAATTATTATTAAACATTAATTATTTGAATTTTGTTGTGGCATTAAGATTTGAAATTTATGTCTAAACAAGTTTTAGTATATTTTTATATTTTAGTTTAGGTATATTTGTTCTCTACTTTTTTTTTATTATTACCATGATTACTAACTTAATTTAAAGCTCCATAATGCATGTATGTAGATATTCCAATTTTGAAACATAATATTATTCCCTAATTAATTTTCATTTTAGTAATATTATGTATAAAGATTTTAAAAATTTCCTTTAACTTCCTTCTTTGAACTAATAATTTTTATAAATATTTTAGGTTTACCTGTTCCTTCGATTTTTAAAGCTTTTATTCCTGCAGCTTGAACGATTTCTTCGCGATGTGCCACTTATCACTTTGTTTTAATCTGAGAGATAAATCTCTTTTATTATATATAAATATATAGTACATATATATAATACCCTACATCTTTTGTAACATATTAATATTGACATATTGTATTACATCAGAAAGTTTATTTCCTAACTGTTGATATTCATATAATCACACAATACGTTATGTTTTCTGATGAATTTCATGTCTGAATTATAAAGTATATATATCAAATATTATTATGGCATTGGAAATCATGTTCAAATCCATTATAAACATTTTATCTAGGAAAAAAATATCTTTCATTTTCAAAAATAATGGGATAAAATAATAAAATTCTTTAGTTTTTATTAATATCCAAATGACGTAGTTTTAAGTATCTAAATCTTAGTATGAGTTGCCTTTCATTGTGGAACAAGGTATGTTTATATATAATTTTTGCTCTTATATGTTACAGTAATGATTATTTTACTCTTTTCTTATTTAAGAAATAATTTTTTTAAAAGAAATTAACATAGTGTTTAACACATTACATCACAGACTTTTATTATGGTGCTTCTAGCTTTTAAATGTTTATCCTTAGAACATATAAATTGTTTTTAAAGGCTTTTTGGAGATTAATTTTAATTGAAAATGTAACATTCTGTAGATAAATTGCCAAAAAAATTAAAAATTGGAAAATAATAAAATTACTAATTAGCTTCTTTGAAGGTACAAAATTGCATCTATATGTAAAAAAGGCTAGAGCAAACAAAATGAAATGTTCTGTTCGAATCTCTTGTGAATGTACTGTAAAAAAATTTTTTATATTTCAGAAAATATTTTATAATTTCGGAAGAAAAGTTCTTATGTGTAATTGTTGGCTTTCTGGATGTTAAAAATTTCTGTTATAGATTTAAAGATAATAAAAATAATAATTAAAGGATTCATAATATTTTGGAAAAAATTCTTACATAAGAGAAATTTAATTAAAAATTGTTATTGGAACAAGCTTGTTGAAATATTTGAAAGAAACCTTTCTTTGCCGTATTACTTAATTTTCCATATTATTAAATTCCAGACTTAAAGAATTAAATCATTAAGCCATAATACTAGAGCATCTAAAATCATGCTTGGCAAGAAATGATTCTAATTTTTTAAAAGATGTTTATTTGATATTGAATAAAATTGACATATTTTATAATCATCTCAAGGTAAGTACTTAACCCAAGTAAAAGTACTTAAAATGCAACATAACCAAAAAGAAAAAAAAAAAAGCTGAGAATTTTTACTGTTTTTATAAAAATAATTGTATAATTATAAGAATTATTAATTTTCTACTATAGATATTTTAGGTTGTGTATACGATCAAGGCTATAATTATATTTATACCTAGTCCGTTACATTTTCAGAACCCTTTTATATAAATAATTTTAATTGGTTTCTGTTATTTCATGTAAAGTTGATTAATAAGGTTTGCATTTATACAATATAGTAAAAAAAATGACTTTTTTTCTTTAAAATGCACCAATGAAGCTTCACTTATTAATTTAACAATTGCTTCTGTAGATGGCTTATCTGATTTACAAAATGCTCAAATACTTCTTCTTAAACAATTATTAACAATAGTAATTTTTATCAAAAATATTAGTTTGAAGTATACATTTAATCAAACTTATTGTGTTTGAAATTAATAATTAACCCAGTAAATTAGCTATTTAGTAAATAGGGATGCTTGTGAACAAATCTTTGTGTCTATTTTTATGATTTTAACACATTTCCATTGATCATTAATTTAATTATTAATTATAATATAATATAATTTTGGTTTAATAGTTTATTTTTAAATTTGATCCAAATCAAATAAAATAGTTACTTATATCTTTCAAAAGATTTGTCTTAAAAAATGTTTAAAAAGTTTTGGGGTATTTTTTTCTACTTAAAATAAAAAAGTTCAGCAAGAACCTCTTTTTTTCCATTTTTTATAAGATAAGTTTCAAAAGATTGTTATAATATTTTAATGAAGACATACATTTATTAAAAATGAAATCATTTCATTTCTTAAAGATCCAATCAATCTTTAATGGAATAGTATATAATTTGAAAAATATTAATTATTATTAGTTTAATTTGTGTTAAATTAAATAAACTGAATTTATTTTATCTTTTTTTACATTAAAAGTATAAATTTGTTTAAATGTATCTGAAAAGTCTATTTTTGAGCTCCTCGTTATTTCTTAACATTCTTATCAAGAACCATAAGTTAGTGAAAATGTATGGTTATATATATATATATATATGTATGTTACTATTATTTGTGTTATCAATGCTTTAAAAATATAAGCATTGATAACTTGATTAACTAATCTTGCATTAGATCTGCATAATGGTTTCGCCAGTTAATCTAGTATCATACTCACAATATCGGATCAATCATGCTATTGTATAAACCTGCATTTTCTAATGTAAAATAAAAGCACATTTGAATTCTAAAAAAATATCTAGTTTGATTAATAAATATTAAATCAATGAAATAGTTCTCTTTTTAGATTATATTTTACAATTCTTAAATTTTAAAAAATTTATCCCAAAATTTTTTTTTACATTTTTGAAAAAAACGCCCACATTTTCTTTTTTTTAAATTACTTCTGGTATTGATTTTGGTATGTTCTTGAAAAACTGCTAATAGTTCTAGTTTAAAAACTTTTTCTTTTGTTTGTCATATTGTATTCCTATACATTTATTTAGAGAAGTAAATCTGTATTACTAGCTTTGATATAATTTTCAGACATTTAAAATTAGAAAAAAATAAGTTAAAAATTAATAATTGGTGGTGTGCTTTATTGCTTTGGAATTCCAGCTTTGTTCCTTCATTAGAATTATATGTAAATTCATAAAGAATTTACTACACAAGTACCTGTTGTATAAAACACTAGCTGTCGTGCCTTATGTTTGGTTCCGGTATATATTTTTTCATTATGAATCGGCTTATGTATATAAAAATTATATATTTATGAATATCTTGCCCATTAAAATGACTAAAACATAAAACTTTTTTTTTTTTTTATCAAAAAAATATTTCTTTAAAAGTTTGACATTTTTCCTCAGATTTATAAAAAAAATATAATTTTTATATTTTATTTTACTTTTAGGACTGTTTGTTTTTATAAAGTATTAATTTTCAAAATTTTATTACAGTCATTACAGGTTATATTGAGCTTTTAATTTAACAAGATAATTGTATAAAAATTAAGTATGTAAAAATGCATATTTTATAAATGAATTTAAAACTAAATCATTTTAATAATGCCTATTTTCATTTGCACATTTCTTTTTTTTAAATTAGACTCTTTCTTGAAAAGTTAACAATCTATCTTAGGCTTAAATGCAGTAGTAAATTATGATACAATAAAAGAATACTGTAAAACAGTAAAAAAAAAAAAAAAAAATCAAACATTCCTAGGGAAGTTGTAAATATTCAGTTAGTACTGTAATAATTTTAAATTCTTTTTTTTTTTTTTTTTTTTTTTTTTAACAAATTGTCTGTATTGTTAATATAAAGTATAGCTTGTTTTTTTCCATAATAAAATGCAATTTATTGGACTTTTTTTTTATCGATTTATTATGCAAAAAGATTAATATTTTTAGTTCTTTTTACTGTGCAAGACTTTTTTTTTTTAAATAAGACTAAAAAATTAAAAAACAAATAGTTAATATTTTCATAGTGCTATATACAAATAGTATAATTTAAAAATTTAAATTCTATGAGTTTCAATGTAAAACATATTTTCTTTATTTCTCACTATAACCAGTCTCGACTGTAATTTGTATATTTTTAACCCTTTGTAGACAATAACAATTTATGGACAGTTTAAATTTGCTGGGTATTTTCAGGATATTCTTGATAGAACACTTTTTATCCAGTTTTGATTTAGTTTCATTTCTGTATCCTTGATTCTCTTACAACTTTTAATACTTTTTCTCTTGTCTGCAAGGGTTTATCTAAGTAGTACATTTTCAAACAATATGTTCTGAAATTTCATACAGTTGCATTCCTTTTGATTAAAAGAAAGCTTTTACTTTTTAGTGGCTGGATTACATATGGGATTTACCTACTCTATTACGGCATGCTGGGACTGAATTTTTCTCTGTCGGAGGTTTATTATACATGTTTCGCCTGCGCATATTTTTGTGTTTTGTTGCAGCACTCATGTATCTTATTTCTCCACTTGATATGATACCAGAAGCAGTATTTGGCATTTTGGGTCTGCTCGATGACATGTTCGTTGTGTTGTTACTTGCAATATATGTCACTGTTATCTACAGAAGATTTTTAGCATCCAGATGGCAAAACCAGTAGCTAATCCAAAACAAATGAAAATTATAATTGTGATATATTGATAAATATAATAATTATTATGTTTGAATTGCAGAATTCTATTTTTTTACTACATGTTAGGTTTGTGTTTTGTAATTCTTGTGAAAAGCCTTAAGAAAAATTCTCATTTTTTTTTATCAAAAGCAGCCATATATGCAACATAAGAAAACATTTTAAACTAAATATTTATATAAGACATAGTATTTTAAAACAAGCATTTAAATTATAATATTCTTGATTGAAAATGTCTGAATTGTTAATTTAGTAGCTTAGGCTGGGATTATGATATTAAACTGTAATTCTTATAATGTTTGGTTTTTATTGCTGTTTTTGTGTTTTAAATATTTGTTGCATATTTTATGTATAGGTGACAACATGACAACGAAATTTGACTTATTTTTCTTAGGAAAATAATTATGTTGTATGTCATAATTGTAAATGTATGTAAAAATCATTTGTATAACAATTTACTATTGTACACATGCTGCACAAATTGTTATACTTACCATTAAAAGTGTTTTGAAAATTTTTGTAATTATTGTGTTATTATGAAGCAGTTCACTTAAAAATTGCATTTTTTTTTTGTATTAAAATTTAACAAGCACGAAATTTTTGTATATTATAAGAATATATCAATTTAGTTTTTTTTTTTTTTTTTAAATTGCTCTTGCTTCATAACTATTTGGTGAAATATTCTTGGATATTTATATATTTTACAATACCCTGAGATTTCATATCTAATCTATTCTAAAGCTTTAAAAATAAATAGAGGATGAACTTTTAACAGAAATTAGTCAATATTTTTATTTTTTTTAAATTTCATTTTCTAGTACAATTCTTATAAACTATATTCTTCAAAATTACTGTCAAGTTTGGTTCATGTTATAAAGGGTGTAATTTTGAATGCTCAACATAAATATCTTATATTAATGCACAATCATCTGAATTTCTTATAAAATTACAAGCATGGTTTTTCAATTAAAAATTATCACAAGATTAGTATGATTATTTTTTAACTTGACAAATATAAAGTCTTCTGCAAAAAAACAGAGAATCGTGTATTTAAATTCCATTTTAGAAATTGGCTATTGAACAATGCTTTTCTCATGTTAAAAACATTTTATGAAGATTTGAAATGTATTCAAAAGTCTTTTAACCTTACTAAGTGTAAGAATTAAAAGCTTAAAAAATTTCTTTTTAAAAAACAAATTATCAACCATTTTTAAAAATAGCTTATGTATTAAAAAAAAAAAGTTTTCAGGCGTTTGTTTAAATAATATTTGCTCAAGAGAAGAGGATATCTTCACTGCCTGAATGTTTAAGGGCACATTTAGAGTTTCTGTGTAACATAGATAGTCTCCCTTGAGAACAAGACTGGGGTTTTTAAAAATCTTTTAAAATTTTTTTTCTCCCAAAGCTTTTGTGAAGTTCATTTTTGAGATAAAAAAATTTTTTTTTAAGTCCTTAATTCAATAGAAAAATATCACACATATAAATAGTATTTTGGTTTTTATTAAGGTGAAATAAATTACAGGCTATTGAATAAAGACCATATAAATTTAATAGCTTTCAAACAATTTATTTCTATGATAATTCAAATTTCTTTAAGAATATATTTTCCTTTGTAAAACTGCAGTGATCCGTTGAAAAGTATTCTTATGAACTTAAAAATTTGTTATGCATATTGCTTTGAAATAGTCATCATAAAAAGAAAAAAAACCTCGTGAAAACTGCAGTAAGAAATCTATAAGTAAGAGAACCCTTAATCTGTAATGTTAATGATATACAGTTACATTGACCAGGAATTAGACTTGTTTGATTAAAAAAAAACAAACAAGTCTAGTTTTTAAAAGCATTTCTGTAGTTCTTATTTTTCATTTCTTAATGAGATGCATGTGTTATACGAGTATAATAAATTTTTAGAAAACATTACTGAAAAAGTCCCGAAAAGTGTACAGCCATGCTTTATCAAAATATTATATAGAAAAATACTTATGGTCAAAAATATTTTTAATGTTATCTGGATTAAAATTGATTATTTAAGTGATAATTAAACAAATCATGTCAGTAACTTTTTATTTTCATATTCAAATAGAAAATTCATCTAAGGTATAAGTCTTTTAAAAGATTACATATTTCTTATCAGATCATGCGTTGCCAGTTGATATTTTGAATAAAGTTGTATTTGCTTATAATTTATATTATGATTATATAGTAACTTTTGTTATATTTAAATTTAACGAGAACTATTACTCTATTTTATGCACATTTAAGAAATAGTTAATCAAAATTAGAATATTTATCACTTTCAACTCATGAAATTTTTAATCTGCATAAGGCTTATTACTTTTAATGTCACTCAAAAAGTTTAATCTTGGATATATATTTGATCATACAGAACTTTTTTCATTTTATACCATTATAGGGCTTGTTCATATAGTATGTGTAAGTAAGTTTCAGAAAAATTGATTCTATAAAACAGTCTAAAAAAATTAACAAAGAAATAACATTTGTAAACGATGCAAGTCGATTAAAATTTTAACAAAAATAGACGCACATTGCACTATACTAATGAAATGAAAAAAGCCTTGGAAGAATTAATAATTTAACTGTTATGCTTATCAAAATTTAAATCTCTATTGTCTTTCTTTCCCAATTTTAAAATTACAACAATTTTTGTATATAAATGTGCCCATGGCATTGAGTAGTTCAAGAGGTTATTTTTTCCAAGAAATCTGTTTTATCTTGCTGTTATGGATTACAGGCAATCTGATAATCATTATTTGCCTTGGGTTGTATTCTTCTAAATATATCCTACTTCAGGGGGATAAGTACAAATCATTAAGTGACGATAAAAAAAAAAAAAAAAAAAAAACATGAATGCATTAAATGCGATATCCATCTATTTTTGAAATATATGTATACATTATCTGATGTGTGTAAAAGAATACTTTGCAATTTTGAAAAATTACATTAATAACATACTGATCCTTAATATTTTTGCCCATTTAAATTTCAGAAAAACAAAAGTTATGGTTAGCATAATTGAAAATTTGAACTTATTGTTAATTGTCATGCAATTAATTCCATGAAATTTTTATTATAAATATATTTAGTATTAATGTTTTATTTTGACTACCAAAATATAAAAAAAATTTATTTAATAGACCAAAAGAGATATCTCTCATTTTACTATGGCTATAGGCTATATCAAACTTTTTTTCCACATTAGTTGACACTCATGGGAAGGGAGCAGAAAATCCATAAAATTTTATTTCTTCACATCAGCATGTTCTTTCTTTGACAGCTACTGAGTTAGTAATTGTATATGTATTTTTATAGTAATGGTCTTTAAATATCTCATGCCTTTGTTTCATATTTATTTTAGTTTTAATAATTGAATAAAAAAAAAAATAGTTGATGTTAGTTTTTCTAAAATTAACTTTATAGATTTGTACAATTCAGAAAAATATATATATATATATTTTTTTTATATATGCAATGATTTAGGAGTGAAACAATCCTGTTTTTCTAAGTTTAAAAATTCTTAAGTACTTCTGTTATTAAGTGAACATACACATAATATTTATCAATTAAAATTAAGCATGCTAATTTTTAAAAGTAATTCAAGCATAAATAATTTATTTTAATAACATGTACGAGATTGTTTCTATTTTATTAAGAATAAAATGATTGGATGGTTGACAATTGCAAATGAAGTAATAAAATTTTTAAGGTATTTGCTTGTTTAAAATCAAAATAATAATATACTTTTAAAACATGTGAATTATTATAAATGTTGAGAATTTTTTGTTTGAAAAGACAAATTTTACCTAATAGTATATATTTCTATAAATATATATACACCAATTCATTAATAACTGAATTGAATATTTAAAAAACAATTCATTTGAACTGCATTTTTTAATGAGATATTTTTAATAAATAATGTACAACCTTTCAAAATATAAAATCATAGCTGCTGGCAAGATTCGAGAGAGAAATATTACATGTAATTAAGAATTAATTTTTCAGCAAACTAAATTGCAATTGATATTTACCCATTAGATATTTTAGTAATCAAAATATTATACATTTTTAACTTTGAAATATCATAGCATTTTTTATAATAATATACAGTATTCAAAAGATCTTTGCTTGGTAATAATTAGTTATTAATGTCAAATTTTTTAAAAAATGGTAGATCAAATGTGTTTGAAGCACTGATTGTAAATTATAACAATGTATATTTCTGTACAGAATTTTTATTATTTTGATTCTATACTTTATTTCTACAGTAGCTGTATATTTTTATACACTTATTACAAAATGAGTGTAAGAAAGTTAGCAATTATGTAGTTCTTAACTTAAAAAATGAAACCTACACATTCTTCAAATGGCTGCTTATTACTCTGTACATAATGAGCAGAACTATATAAAACAGTAATATTTCAAAAGTGGAGAAGTAAAATAGAAGATATTTTCACAGAAAATATAAATTAGTTTACAAAATGAGAACGAGAATTGCTTATCTATTTTGCCAGTTCGAGTGAGCAGAAACCAATCAATGTTTGAGAGAATGCAGCAACTGTGGAATTTTTAGTGTCATTGTGGGTATCACAGGTAGAACATAACTTTTGCAGCAAGTAGCTATGGTTGTGTGGAGCCGCATTTCTTCTCTTGTTTCACATGTGAAACAAGCATATTACAGTGATAGATTCTGAGTAACTTCATCTCTCTTCAAGCGTGAGAGTCTCTTTAGGATACAGTTTTAATTCTTCTAGTGTCTTGTTGTCATCAGTGGTTGTGAGCTGGTAAAAAAAGAAAAAGATACATTTCATTACCAAAGAAATAATAAATAATTTTATAAATATTATTACCTTTATATAATATTTATTTTAACATTATCGTCATATCACAGTAGTATTAGGTAAGGTGTAAAAATTGACTAATTTACTTTTTAATATTTAATAGCCTTGTGAAATTAGAACCTGTATTATATAAAATTATGTAACAAATACTTAAAAAAAAAAAAAATTTCTATACAAAAGAAAATCCATGAACATGCAATTACGCAATGCATAATTTTAGAAAGAAGGCTTTTCTTTGTCTCCTCTGTACCTGAGTAAATATATAAAATATTGTATAAAAATGGTTTTATTGAATTATTTTGTCAATTCAGTAAAGAATGATTGTTTTTCCAAATTAATATTATCGGAATAATGAAGCAATTTGCAATTTTTTTATTTTTTTTCCCTCTATGTCCAACTAAATGTGCTTCTTGTATGAATTTTTGCTTTTTTAACGATTAAAAGTTCATTCACAAAAAAAAAAAAAAAAAAAAAAAAACTGGAGCAACAAAAAAAAAAATATTTGCTAAAAAATATAGAATTGTAGCATAAGCAAACACTAATGCAGCCTAATCAGAAATTATAGAAAAATATTGCATGACTTCATGCATGTGCCTATCAGCAAATTTGAATAATGCTTATTATATACCTGCATTATCAATGAATACAATTATTTATGTAATACAATTATTTATGTAACATTTTGATGGAGACACTAAGCTTTTCTACCATCATGTCATTCAGATATTAACTGAATTATACAATGGAATGTTGTCATTTCAAATGGGACGTTGCTTGGAGTTCTTGCTGCTGTGATGCTCACCTCAAGATGCCTTGCCAAAGAGAAAAGTTCCATACCAACAAGTATACTCATATGCAATCCCCAACTGTTATGCTTTCTCAAATTTTCACTACATGCCAAGATTTATTATATAGGCAATGACAACAACAGTGGTAGGAATGATTGACCTATTTAAAAAAAATGGAGTTTAGTTGTTTTTTAATGGCAAGAGCTGTGTAACCAACACTGATCTTTTAATGTTCAACATGCCATGCCTAAAGCTTAGTAAAATTGATTAGATCCCCTTTAAACTAACTCTTTATTTGATGAGCATTGCAGTGTCATGTATTGTTTTTTGTCTATATATACAGAATTGTTCAGTCTTTATTTTTGTATGTTTGTGCATTTTTTATGTCAATAAAGTGTGACTAGTTATATCAGCCCTTTCCTTTTGAAATATATTTAATCACACAATTTTATAAGAAAATTTAATGATTTTACTTATTATTTGAGTTCTCCTACTTCAGTTATATTCATTCATATTGCTCATTATATAAAAAAAACATATGTATAATTCAATTTTTTTCTGGCAAATTTATTACAATTAAGAAACGAAATGATTTCTGCTTCTTTAATTATAAAAAGTCATAATTTGATAATGCTTAATAAAGTTTATTTAAAACAAATTTGTATAAATCGCTGAAAATTTTTTAGTATGTTTGATCTACCTTTAAAAATTGAATTTACAAAAATTAAAATTCACAATTAGCAAAATATATTGTAATAAATTATAAATAGTCTTTTGCATAAAAATTAGATCTTTTGAAGTTATTAGACATATTTAACAGTGCCAACGGCATTCACCTGCAAAAGATTTTTAGTCATACTAAAGAAATATGTTCTTATTGAACATTTAAATATAAAGTAATCAATTTTCTTAGCATTTGCTACAATTTTATTATCCATTTTAATAAACACTGGTCAACATTTATTGAAACACTTATAAACATTTATTGAATTGTCTGATAATTATTCTCTTTCTGCCGTGCTGCACAGAGTCAAGTTTTTAGGGAAACATTTTATAAACAATTAAATGTACTAGACATATGATAAAAAGTAAACTCTGAGTTAGAGTGTAGTAGGAATGTACAATGAAGAGAGTGTAATGAAAAAAGCACTACATAAAATTGTAATTCATTTTAAGCATTGATATTGTGATTTATTTTTAAAAATTCCAGCTGCATGGAAATATTTTTAAAATATGAAATTAAAGAAGTTTTTATTTTACTGTACATCAAATTACATTTCCTATTTTGTATTTTTAAGGTACTTCAGTGATTATAACTTCTTAATCTGCTAATTGATTGAAACAAACTATGAATGAAATGAAATCAAAAATTATTTTTTCTATCATGATTGCACTTTTTTTTTTACTAACCTTTTTATTAAAAAAAAATTATATCTTAAATTAATGACATCCTGTGTGTGGCCAGAATTATTATTTTATTCATGTCTAAGGAAACAAATAAGTTGGACACTCCTGCTTCAGATGTTTACAAAAGGGGGAGCTACAAAAAATCTTTTCTTAATAAATCATGCAAAATTAAATATACATATATACTTACATCAATACGAGGCCAACTAGCAAGTACTTTATATTGTTCTGCAGGATAACCTTCTGAGGCAATGTACTTTAGTAAAAGGGATAAAGGTGTATTTGCTGTAAAGCTACGACCAATAGTGCCTCCATTTGGTAATCTAACTCGAATATGACTAACAGGTTGAGTTGTATTAGATGGAGGTTCTGGGGGTAATTGTTCCGCTAAAGATTTTCTCACAGCCTAAAAAATATAATGCATATAACATGCAAATTTAAAGTATTTCTAAGTAATGAATACAAAATGCTTATATTGAAAAGGAAAGAACAGCAGCAAAAATTTCTACAGCTTACATCTTTGATAGCTTCTTCGTGTTGTCTCATTTGCTCTAGTTCTTCTTCTTTTAGCAATTTTTCTTCCTCTAATTTCATTTTTTCTTCAAATTCTTGTCTTCGTGCTTCTTCCTATTGTTCAATAATTTTAAATTTTAATTAACTCATACTCGCTAAATACTAATAAGAATAAATCCTTCTTATCACAAATGTGAATTTATCTTTAATTCTAATAACAATAAACTTAAACAACACTATTCATATTATAGATTATATACAACTGATTTGTCTTGTCTAAACTTTAAAAACTATAACACTTAGTTTATACAAAACAATTTGTATAATATTGTATAAATTATTACAATTTATAATAATTTAAAAAATTCTTATAAATTATTTTTAATGAAATAAAACCTTCCAGCAGCACATGGTGCTTAACATTTTTTATTATTGTTAAAAAGGAATTAAGAATGGAAACTGGCATCTTAGGCCATTGTGCCTTACATCATTTCAACAGTTAGATTTAAATTGTGTTACTGCTTATGTTTACAATTTTTATTTTTTCTTAATGTCTTTTGCACTTGCAATTAAAATTGTTTTTTAATTTATAGTTTTCATATTTGTCCGAAGAATCCATTATTATAAAAGTTTGCTAGTATTTCATTATTACCATGATGCTTACCAACTTATTTCTTTGATTGAAAGAGTTACCATTTAAAAAAACATTTGTTGGTATTCGTAGAAGCCAAAAATGTTTTTATTTCTGTAATCAAGCCATGCACAACACAAGATATGCTAGTTTCAAATAAAAGGAAACAAAAATTGTTTTAAATGTATTAAATGAAAATAAATATTCTTATTAATAGATTATGTAATGCAAGGATTGAAATAATCAGATTTTAGAAGAACTGAACACATACAAATTTGGTTATATATGCTCTGGAGACAGCAAATTCTTAAAATTTTTAAATATGCATAAAATTTCTATCTTATCTTGATTTTTAAATGTGACATTTAAAATATATAGCCATTCAAGTTATATATATGTAAGATAATAATTCAATAATGAATAACAAAATGAAACAGAGAAATTTGTAATTTACCTTTGCTCTGTCAGCCAAAAGAGATTCTTCATAAGCAAGATCCTGCTCGCGTTTCACTTTTTCTCGGGCTTCTCTTTCATTCTGAATTTTTGAAAAAAATTATATACTGTTGAGCTCAAACAATATTTTTATATTACACTTTATAACACTTTTATCGTGAAACTCCATTTGTAATTTACTATCCTGTTATAATTTTTAAAAAATTTTTAAGTTTCATTTAAAAGTTTTCATATATTAGGGAACTTTTCAAAGCATACTTTTTACACACTTTCAGAATTAATTATAAATTTAGACATAATTCAGATATGTGCATTTCATCAAGTTGAATATCACATGCTATAAAAGAGCTACACTATGTTAGTAATTATGTACAAAATTTAATTTAATTTAATAATACATATTCTACAAGCCTTAATTGCTATGTAATGTACATATATGTAAAAAATATATATAATGAGAAAAAATACATATATACAAAATTTTAATAAAAACATAACATAAATTCTATATAGCAAAGAAGATTCAGAAAAAAAATTAGAATAATAATGGGAAAAAAAAAGGATGGATTTCAATTTTTAATAAGATCAACTTTTAGCCTACCGGTGATATAATTACTCGTGCTTAAATTAAATGCAAAATATCAATGAACATAATAGAATGGTAAGATGGTCAATACAAAAGGTTGAAAACTTATTTTAACACTTAATAAATGTACACTTTTTTTTTTTTTACAGAGAAAATAATCACAAATATGATGCAATAATTGAACTTAGCTAAAAAAAAAAAGCAAACAAAAACACATAAAATCATATATGACCAGAGAAAAAAATTAGCATTTTTTTTTTTTTATTTAATAAAAAGGAACATCAAATGTATTTACTTACTTCCTCCCAAATTTCAGATTGGATTTCACTCTGGAATACCTCAACGGCATGGATTAATCGAGTCATCAAATCATCCAAACCAACATTACCTACAACATGGAAAATATATATATATTTTGAATTTTTTCTCAAATTTAAATGAATAGAAGAAATCTTCTAGAAATCCCATTCATCATCTATAGAGTTTCGAGCCAGATGGAATATATACCATTTTCAACTTATCTCTGGATTCCTCCTAAAATACACTCTGCCAAAAGAGTTTTAAGCAAGATAAAAAATCAAAAACAAATTAAAAATCCCATGCTCACACTAAGTTATTAATTTAAAACAAGCAGCCTGGTATTTGGTTGTTTCCATATAATGTAACATTTTATTTGCAAGAGACTCAAAACTGTTCCTATTTGAAATATAAAATGTTTTTTTTTTTTTTTTCCTGTGTGTATGTGTTCAAAAAAATTTAGTTCTGGGTATGATTTGATCCCATGTATATAATGAATGGACTTGTTTTTCAAAATTATAAATTTGGTAATTATGCTATAAAAAGTAGTCAACAAAACCTCAAAATTGAAAGAAAAAAAAAAAAAAAAAAAAAATCAGTTAGTAATTATTTTTCTTAATTTGATAGCATTAAATTACAATGTAGTCTCTCCCCCCTTTTTGATAAAATAACATTTGTTGTAAATCAAAACATCAATAGCTTTATATAATAGGAAATGAATAAAAGCTTAGTAATTTCTCATCCAATACTTCTTATTATGAGAAAATGTTCATCTTTTATTTTCTTCACAGAGGACTTACTCAGAAAACTTCAGTATCATTCTCTTTTTAAATAACAAAATAAATTTTTTATTTTATTTATTCACCAAATTAACCATTTAGATCAGGGGTCAGCAAACCTGCGGCTCTTTAGTTCCATACGCAAATATTATTTATTTTATCAAAAAACATTTAAAAATCATTCTGAATCGATTAACGAATTAGTCACGATTCTATCTCTCAGTCATTTGTACTCGCTTTTCACCGCACCCCTCCCCCGTGACACATGTCACTGTCGTCAGTCCACTGGAAGCTCGAAGCCGTCGTCGGATGTTTCTAAGTAGATTTTAATTCGCTTTCGACGCAAGACAATTTGCCGTCTTCATCAGTACTTTGGCTGGGACGTATAGTTTGTTGTTTCAAGTAAAAGAGTTAGAAGCGAATTATCTTCTCAAAGTTATGTATGTACATATATATATAATACAAAAACCGAAGTAAATGTAGGTAACATAATAAGTATTATATTTTTAAAATACATATTATACATATTTTTCCAAATAAGATACCTAACTACTTTTTGAAGTCAATAAGAATTGTCAAAAAAGAAACAAAGTACTACTGTTGGATATTACCACGAAAGTGTTTTTATTAAAATATATATTTAATGCCTATTTTATTATTTATCTATTTTATAGCTTTTATTATTTAAAAATTAGCGTTAAAATAATAATTATAAGTACATATAAATTGTTATTTAATAAACCTATTTTCAAACTCTGAGGATCAAAGTAGATAGGTATTTGTAGTTTTAGATTGTTTATATGTTTGGCAATTTTCACTGATTTCGGCATAGGTGGGCATAACACCTTTACTCATAAACTAAGTATCTAATATTTACCAACTTTGATGATCTTTGAGTATCTAATATTTTTTTAATTATAATTAAAAAATAGAGATTGGACGGAGTCATTTGCTTTCAAATGCAAGTCAGATGGCCTTCCGACTTGTCTCATTTGCCACGAAAAACTCGCACACAATAAGAAATCAAATTTAGAGAGACACTTCACTAAAAACACACTCAGTTTGCTAGTAAATATCCAGTCGGCGAAGAACGAAAAAGCTGTCGACGAGCTCCAAAAACAAAAACAGCAATCAAGTTCCATGTTAAGTAACTGGACACAATTTACCAGTAATGTTAATCTGGTAAGCTTTCAGCGGTATCACTAAAATTGTAAAAAAAAAAAGGCAAACCATTCACAGATGGTGAGTATGTCAAAGATTGCTTCATATGTGCATCTGAAGAACTGTTTTGTGATTTCAAAAACAAACCAGAAATCTTGAAAAAAACCAAAGATTGCCATTTGTATCTGCTAAAACAGTACAAGATAGAATAGCTAAAATGTCTTCAAATGTAACATATTTGCAGGTGGAAGATATTCAACTTTCTTCTGCCTTATCACTTGCTATAGATGAGTCTTGCGACATGAAAGACACGGCACAAGTTGCCCTTTTTGTCAGGTATATGTCTTCCCAAAGTCCAAAAGAAGAGCTTCTAGGATTGCTACCGCTCTCGGGACAAACTAGAGGGGAAGATATAATTAAATGAGCTGAATCTAAAATTGCAAGGAAAGGGAAACCCAGCCTATGCTTTGGTAGAAGAATTGGTTTGTTTTGAAGAAAAATTAATTCTTTTACAGAAGATATTCAGAACGGTAAATTACGTCATTTTCAATTTCTAGAGCAATATCATGATAAAAATAGTGCAACTGTTGATACGAGGTACTTAAGCACAGTTATCAAAAAATTAAAGATGAATTTGCTGACAGATTTGAGCAATTCAAAACCAACAAAACCACTCTAGCATTCATAGTAAATCCTCTCAACACAAATAGTAACGAAAACCACATTGAGCCATTTGGAATTGATACTGGATCTCTAGAAATACAATTGATCAATTTAAAAAGTAAAGCTTTGTGGAGTGGAAAATTTACAGAGTTGAAAAGCAAGCTGGAAGTCCAGAAATGTATGTACGTAACGCAACAAAAGTGGGCAACTTTAAAAGAGATGCCACGAGTTGAGTCACTTATATTCGAACGCATGGAATAGTCTTCCAGATTGCTACAGTCAGGTGAAGAAGTTGGCATTTGGAGTGCTGACTAACTTTGGATCGATATATTCGTGCGAACAAGCGTTCTCTTGCATGAATATAATTAAAAGTAAAGTAAGAAGCCAACTAATAAATGAAAATTTAGAGTCATGTTTGAAACTTAAAACAACAAGTTATGAGCCAAATTTATCCAAACTTTCTAAAACCCTGCAAAGCCAATGCTCCCATTGAAATTGTTTGCTCAAATGTATGTTACTGTTTTTTTTTTTTTATTTTAAGTACAAGTTACATTGTTTAGTAAAGTTTAAATTTTCTACTTGAATAAGCATGCAAAGCCATCGGCTCCCATTGAATTCGTTTCTTCAATTGTTTGTACAAGTTAGTTTTGTAAGTAAATGTTTAATTGTTTTAATTTTTACTTAAATAATAAGTAATTATCTAATAATGAATAAATAGAATGATATATGAATAAATAGATATTTTTTTCTTATGAATAAATAGATTAGTTTTTTTTTTATCAAAAACTTTATATATGCGAGTACTAACAGGTTGGCTAGTATTATTAAATCGGCGCTACTAGTATTAAATCCATATGAATTTTAGTTAGGCCTAACCTTCAAAAGACACGTGTATAAATTTGACAGCCGTTGCACTATTAGTATGTGAGTTATAACATTTTTTAGTGAAGCAACTTTTGTTAGTTTGAAAAATGGATAAAAAGGAATTTCGTGTGTTAATAAAGCATTGCTTTTTGGCGAAAAACAAATACTATTGAAGCCAAGGCTTGCCTTGATAAACATTATTCGGACTTTGCACCAGGAAAATCAACCGTAGAGAAGTAGTTTGCTAAATTTAGACGAGGCGAAATGAGGACCGAGGACGATGCACGCAGTGGACTCCCCAAAGAGGCTGTTACCTTTGAAAAAACGAAAAATCCACAAAACAATTTCTGATAACCGTAAAGTGAAGTGGATTGAGATAGCTGAGACCCCAAAGATATCAAAGGGACGTGTTGGATATATCGTGAATGAATATTTGGATATGCGAAGGCTCTGTTCAAAGTAGGTGCCGTTAGCGAGCTCACAATCGACCCAAAACAACAACCAATTGATGATTCTAAGCAGTGTTTGGAGCTGTTCAATCGTAATAAACCTGATTTTTGCATCGATATGTGACAATGGAGAAACATGGCTCCATCATTTCACACCGGAGTCCAATCGACAGTCAGCCGAGTGAACTGCACGTGATGAACACTAAAGATGCTATTACTCACATACTAATAGTGCAACAGCTGTCAAATTTATAAACGTGCCGTTTGAAGGTTATGGCTAACTAATAATCATATGGATTTAATACTAGTAAGGCCACCTATTTGTCAGCCTACGAACTTTTCAGCCCACCTTTTATTTATTGTTGGCAAGAAAAATTTTGTCAATCTTTAAAAACTTTGACATTTGTAAATTGCCATTTTTGGCTCTTCCAACTCAAAAGGTTGCCGACCCCTGATTTAGATGATTTGATGGTGATGTAATTTTTGTGGTGAAGTTCATTTTGAACATTAGCTTTAATTTATTTACAAAAAAATATTGATATAAGAATGCCCAATTTGACACTTAACCCCTTAACTGCCGCCGACGTATATATACGCCTCACTCAACCGATGCGTTCACTGCCGCCGGCGTATATATACGCCTTTCCGGCACGATCCTTTTGCATTGCGCTGCTATAAAGAAAACTGCTCCCACGGTCTTGGAATGCCACAAAAATGACCTTGACAATGTTTGAAAAGGATTTTATTATTTCAGAGAAAAGGGATAGGGTATTGGTAAAGGTGATGTTTCTGAAACGGTGAGTCATAGCTGTGCAGTTTTTTTGCTTCTGTTTCCGTTTGAGTAGGTCGTGCTTTTTTATTCTTCTTTTTGCTTCCGTTTGATGTGAAACCAGCTATCAATGCAATGAATGTGATTTTGGTTTATGTGACTTGGTTTATAAAAACAAATTTAGACATTTTAAATAAATAGTTATTTCTCCTATCATATTTTACATATGAAACAATGAAGAATTCTTGTTTTAGGAAATATCACACAGCAGATAAGTCCTAACATCTGTTTTATTACACTGTTATTCTATACTTTAAATTTAGAATTTTTGTTTTTTTTTTTTACATTTTATTTTTTTTTCTGTGAAAGTAAAAGGTTTCATGTTGCAAAACGCACCTCTTTTTTTCCTGCAATACATATCATAACTACGCGCGCCTGTATGAAAACGGTGGCACTGGGGAGCGCATCTCGTAAGTTTTCCTCGGCAGGTAAGGGGTTAAAAACTCTTTTCTAAAAACCATTTTTATCACTTTTTTTGTATATTTTTATTGTTTTTATTAAAGTCATACCATAATATTTTTACACATAAAACCATTCAACAGAAAATTCATATACAGATAATATATGTTTAAAAATAAAGTTGATTTAAGAATTTATGATAATAGATTCAGAATAAATATATGTGACACAGAACTTACCTGGAATCAAAGTTAAAACATCTGGAGTAGATCTCACTTTTGTTATCATCATAAATGCAGGTAGACTATTTAAAGTTAAGTGTCTAACTGTACTTGCTGCTCCCAAACCCAAGTGTTGCGAGAGAATTGCAAGTAAACTATTGATATAAAACAAAATGTTAACGTAAAATACTATTAAAAAATTAATAATAGTTTTATGTTACAGTATTAATAAATTTAAATTAAATAATTAAATCACATTTTCTGAATGAAATACTATCTAATATTTTTGCTTGTTTTTTAAGAAAAATAATCTTTTATAAGCAAAAGCATAAGTAATAGAATTTTAAAAAACATTAAAATTTCATTAAAAATACGCAATTATTTGCTTCATTTTAGAACTTACAAAAAGTTTTATTAGATTCATAAGTAAGATCCCAGGCCCAAGTCACAAAATTTAGAGCAAGATAACCAACAACTGTTTCAGAACATAAGAGTTGAGTACAAAAAACATTTGTCAAAACACTTGCATCATGATGCAAATATATTGCTAGTGGTCGTCTCTGTAAGAAAGTGTAATTAATAGCAGTTAATTTTAGAAATAAGCTACAAACATCAATGAGAATTAAATTTTACAAAAATCACTCTAGGCTACTATTTTAATTTAATAAATTAAAATTTACGTAAATTAGTAATGGCTAGCTTTTTTAAATAATAAAAAAATTGATAAATGTCAAACAAATATTACTTTTGTACTATTAAACAAATTTAATTAAGTAATTAACATTTGTGCTAATTATAAATATTTTAAAACATATGCTTAACAATTAAATTGGCAATTTCATTAATATTTTTTAATATAAACAACATGAAATGGTAAAATACCTCTTTAGCAGGCTGGTAACATGAAACTTGAAGAACACTAGCAAGTGTTCCTTGAAAAGGTGGATGGCAAGTACCATATCTAAATTAAATAACTTATTATAAATCAACACTATAATAAAATATTTTTTTAATTTTTAATTAAAAAAACTTACCTGCTCTCAAATTCTTTTTCAAAATTGGTAATAGCAGCCACTTCATCACTAACATCGTCAGGCACTAAATTTAAAAATAAATAAATAAATAAAAAAGGAATCTCTAGTAAAACTCATTTATAATCACATTACACTTTTTTAAACTCTAGCATATTTTATTAATACGCTTTTATTAGCTTCACCTGTATGTATGTATGTTTGTTTGTATGTATGTAACTGACTTTTTCCCTGGAGATCTGTTTCTCCTCATATACATTATTTAAGCTACAAAGAAACATTTACAGGCATCTTTCAGAATGAAAACAGTTGATTTTTTTAATACGCTTTTTATATTAGTTTCACCTGTATGTTTGTTTGTAACTGACTCTTTGAGCTCGATTTTGCCCTACTTTAAATGATCAGATTTAATTTAAATGTTGCAGACTTATGAAGGACCAACGACACTAAAATAGTTAGATAAGTTTATTATCTCATCATGATTAAGATCGCCAGGATTAGAGATTTTATTTTTTAACAGATCCATGGGACAGTGGCACAACGGACTATTCGCATTTAGCCTTTGTTTTACTCATAATTACATTATTGTAAAAACTATAGTTCCACTCCTCCGTACGGGACCTCATTTAAATATTAGTTTAAAAACACTAAAAACATGCTTTTAGAGTTAATTAAACTAAAAAGTAAAAAATAAATGAATAGTTTAAAAACACGCTTTTAGATTTAATGAAACTAAAAAATAATTGTTAACATAATAAAATGACTGACGATAAAATGAATGTCACTGTTCCAAAAGCGTGGGGTGCTTTGTATGACATTTTTACAATAACTCTGCATTTCGGAATGAACTAGTGAAAAATTATAACGATTGATATCGAGCACCCACTGCTTTTAGAACAGTGACATTCATTTTCTCGTCAGTCCTTTTATTCTTATGTTTTTACTTTTTAGATAGATTACTCTAAAAGCGTGTTTTTTTAGTTTTGTTAAACTATTAATTTATTTTCATAACCAAAGAAACATTTTTCAACTCAATATGTATAGATTAATGTGTGAAAAACATACTACAAATTAAAAAGTTTTTTTATTTTGAGAAACAATACTATCCTAGAAAATAATTTGTTCATTTGTTAGAATTATGTAAGGTTATTTCAACTGTCATGTTTTAGTTTAATGGCTACTTTAATTTTTAATAAAAAGAAAATACAAAATGCATGCTATGTATGTATTTAACTTTAATTAATACCAAATATTTAACATTTGTAATTTATAAAAATAGGTATGAATAAATATGCTACCAAATTATAGAAAATAAAGTATAGAATAAAACATACTTAAAGGCTGTATTTTTTTAGATGAACTTGCTTGAAACATATCATCATCCACGCCAAAGCAATCAGCAGCATCTTCAAACTCATTATCACTCTCACTTGAAGCAAGATCAGCAACCAACTACAATAATTTAAATTAAGTATTTTATAAAAACATTTTAGAGTGTTATAAAAAATTAAGTATATTAAACATTATTATAGTATCTCTGATGTTTTTTTTTTTTTTTTTTTTTTTTTTTTTTAGTCATTTAATAAAAATGAGACAATGAAAGCATAAAGAAGGAAATTTACAAAACTAACACTTTTTTTTTTTTTTACACCTTTCCACTTGAAGAGGGGCGGGGGAATATTTTTTCCCAAAAAAAAAGGGGGCAGCAAGACAAATAAATTGGAGAACATTGATCTAACAATCTATTTTGCTAGCTCAACTTTATTATATTCTATAACAAAGAATAATGAATAATCGTTGAATTTTTAAATGAAATGAAAATTAGAAATCTAAACAATATTCAATTATATTCATACAGAATAATGGAATATTACTATTACAAATGCAATGTACAAAGGACAGCAGTAAATATTACTTTGTATTTATATAATAATCACTAGTTTGATTAAATATAAGATGGATGTTTATGAACTTTTTTTCCCAATACAAGTGTTTCCCCGCTACAAAAAAATATGCATATTATTCATGTTTTTGCAACCTTAATTTTATAAAACCAATACATTTTAATAAAAATCTTCTATTTGAGTTTTAAGTTCATATAAAAATATATATACATACATATGTACACCAAACACAAAATTAACAGCTGTAAAAAAATAAAAATCCAAACCTGTTTCTTTGGTTTCGGAGCTCCCTCTTCTCGACTCAGAATTAATTCTAAAACTGTATCTGGTAAATCAAGTGCAGCTAATTTAGTCTAAAAATGAAAAGTACTTATTTCAACAAAAATTTTTACTAAAACATAAAATTACTTATCAAGCAGAATGCAGAGACCTCATTAGTACTTTGTAAACAAGTTTCTTATTTTATTTATGTATGCAAAGAAATAAGTATCATTAAAAATTTTGATTTGAAATTAAAATGTTAGAAATAAAATTTACAAATATTTTTATTCAATAAATTTAAAAATTATAAGTTACTATTATTTTTTCTTTCAGCTTCTTTTAAGTATCTAAAATAAAACTGCATTGTAACTCTAAAAGATGAGTTAATTATTTATGCCATTCATTATCTAGGAAAAGAAACTGTAGACAAGCCAGGCAAATAATTTAAAAATCTAACTCATTTGTGACCCATATTGAAGTATGTACATCTGTAACATTTTGCAAAATGACGAAACAATAAACAATCAATATATCTAATTAAAATTTTATTCATCACCGAATGGAACAATATTTCCATGGTATGAAGTATCTATGCTTATCATTAAATACATATATTTTTAAAATCAAATTAATTTAAATTTTCAACATCTTGTAAAATACCTAAACTTAAAAAGTACATAGCATTTATTTAAATCAATGAAAGCAACCTAATCTTTTAATGCAAATTTTTATTTTTGCATAATAGTATACAAAAAAAATAATCACAAAATATTTTACAAAAAAAATTACATTTTCATCTTTTAAGGAATCTGGCCATCCAACCCAATGTTGAAATCGAACGGGAATGTTTGTTACATCACGTAGTCCTAGCTTAACCTAGTTAAAAAATAAACACTTATTAATGGTGCAATTGTCCACTATAGAAAAAATCTTTTAATTTTGAATTCATATCCTGGAAGTAAGAAACATTTTCAAGCAGAAATACAAAATATTAGTCGTTTAATTATATTAATTTTATTACAAAAAATAAATAATTAAACTTTAAAATGAATTTTGATAACATAAATGTATCTAAGAATGCCTCTTTTTTAAAAATCTTAGAATAATTATAAAATTGAATTTATTTCAATGTACACAATTCATTGTTTTTTTTTCCTAACTTATGTTTTAATTTTCACAATTAAATCTTGTCAAAAGAATATTTATATCAGAACAAATTTTCACAAAATATGTTCTATGATATAATTATAACTTTAGTTTGTTATGTATGTTATTAGATAATGTGTTATATGTGTTATTAGAACAGGTATTGATTCCATAATATCATACTTTTATGTAATAAACAGCATGACGACAGGAGTAAAAGGTAGAATAAAATATAATTCAATTTTAATCTCTTTTTTACCTGATTGATATAATTTCAAAATTAAAGTATTACATTAATTTTTTCAATTAACAGCATACACTTTAAAAATTTATACTAAAATTAAAATCTTTAATATAAATTCTTCCAAGAAAAAGGAATGCATGTTTTACATCTAACTTTACTAAAATTTCAATTATTTAAAAACTGTACTCCATTTATTCAATGTTGCACTTCAAATAAAAATTTAAATTACTAAGCCATAATAATTTTTAAAAATATTAAAAAAATATTAAGAAAAAAATTACATCTAGAACTGTCTTGGACCCAGGAAAATGAAGAGTATAATCTTTATTGTTAGTAGTATCAATTACATGTAATCTATAGTTTGTATTCAAGCGGCTTAAGCTCATCCTAAAAAAAAAAAAAGAAGAAAATAACAGCAGATTAAAAATAATAAAATCCTTGATTTTTTAAAAATTATTACTTAAAATATTTGTAATAATATATGAAATTTTAAATAGGTTTACTATACTAACCCATCATTAGGAGTCAGATTGACATGATCTGGAGCAACAAGAAATAGATGGGTTCTTTGAGGTAATTGTAAGGTTGACAAAACAGTCTGCCGAAAATAATAAATAAATAGTATTAAAGTATTAGTAACATAACTTAAGATAACTTCAAGCAAATTAAAAAATATATATGCCATTTAAACTCTTATATAATTGCCAGAAAAAATATAAACAATGCAGTAATGAATTGTGCTGGGACAAATATCCAGATATCTATACATAAAAAAGCAACTTACATCATCTGTAATACGATTACCATAATCACTAATGTGATTTTGCCTCCAACCACAAAGCTCCTGTCTGCAGGGTGGGACTCCTAATTCAGAATGTAAAGCTGACTTGATCGCAGCTACAAAATACGGCAAAATAAAAAAATTTTTAGTATAAAAATTTCTACTTATAGATTAGCAATGTTATGTGTTTTTGATATAATTCAGAGTGAATAATTTAAAATTTTAATTTAACTAGAGTCCTTTAATGTTCATTTCGTTACTCCTTCAAATTTGTATTTCAGTATATCATATATTACACAGTTATAAAAAACAAATACTATAAGAATAATTAAGTTTAACAACTGAAGTCTGTTTGATAAAAAGTGATTGGTTGAACATTATTCACAACTGAATATGCCAAAATATTTCTTACAAACAAAACAAAAAACTATATTTTTATTAATTGACTTAATTTTCATCATCCTAGAGCAAAATAATAATAATAACAATAAATAATTTAATGGCAATGGTTAAAACTCCACAAAAGATGTGAAGCACATAATTCCTTTTAATTAGAAATAATAAAGCAATAATCATATAAATCAAACAATAAAACATAATCATTTACATACTTGTTTAAATACTAACCTACAGTTTCGGAATCAGGTACTTCAAGAGGGACCATATTTTCTTTATACTGAACAGAAAAATTTAATAATCGTGATGCTAATTGAACATCATCCACTGCAATTGGCATAGAAAGAGGAGATTTAGAGTTTCTGCTAGTGCTCTGTTTTTCTGCTTCATCTGGAGTAATACCACTAGCTCCTAATTCCATTGGTAGTTCAGCTTCTCTTTCAGATGGTAATGTCTGTGAATCTTGGGGCATGACAGTATTGACAGCATCCTGACAAAAAGAGAGTTGTATAAACAACATTTTATTAGACATTATGAATAAAAATGAGCTAAGAAGGGTTATAATTGCAAATATCCTATTACTCAATAATTATAACTTACCAATAAATTCCAATTAGAAGCTTCCAAAAACATAATACACTGGGCAACATCTTCGATACCAGTACAAGACTGAAATAAATTAAAAAATATATATATATATATATCACTCTCTCTATATATAAATTTTATAGAGCTTATATACATTTTAAAGTATTTAACTTACACGTTAAAATGTAACAAATGAAATGATCAAAAATTAGTAAAATAACAAAGCGAAGATCCTTTAAAATCAATGTAATGGAATGAGATGAATATTTAAAATTCAACTACATTCAGAATTCTGCATAAAATTCAACTGCATTTAGACATGAAACTACTTGCATAGTTAATGAAAGGGAGTTTTTTGTACTTGATTCTTTAAAATATGTACGTCAATAAAACATCCATAATTAATTTTTAATAAATAAGATATAATAAAGCTACACTATTTTTAGAAAATAATTTTTAACTTAAATTAATATTGCTAATAAAACTACATGAAGAATCGATATCTGAAGTTAAAATGAAAATTATATTTAAATTAAAACATTATGTATAGTTTCTAAATTAAAATTAATGAAATTTTATGAAAATGATTATATATCATTGTTACAGAAATGCTATTTAAGAACATAAATATCACCAACTTATTGTTATATACAAATTTTATAGAGTTTATCCAAATTTTAATTTGGCCGAGACTAATTGCATTCTAAACTTGCTCTCGGAGGCGGGGGAGCCTTCTCCACATATCAATGCATCTCATCGAGAATCTATCTCAATGAAAGCATAAAGAAATTACGTGAAAATTCTTAGTGTTTTAGTTTCCTAGAAAATAAAATATAAGTATATATTTATATGAAAATCAATGCTAGAGAGGGAATCCTCAATACGAGAGAAAGGAATAATGCCATCATCGATGCATTTTAAAATAAACCTAAAAATAAATATCACAGTAAAGAAAAGCTTTGATTTTTTTTTCTTCTATTTCTTATACAAATAATATAACCTTTTTCAGTTATTTTCCTGAAAATGTTGTCAATAGATTATGTGTTCAATTTCACTTAAAATCTATTCATAAAAAAAGTATTGCAGCAAGGTTGCAGAACCTAAAACAATATAATTCTTCTTTTTTTTAAGCAAGAAAAAAAAGAAAGAAGGAAGGAAGAATTAAATAAGCAGGGGAAAAGTCAGAAGGTAATAAGAATTCAAATAGTAATTCTACTTTTTCATCTTTATTTAGGTATAAATTTAACTGATCATAATAACTTTTTCTAAGTAATTATTATCATAAAAGAAATAAGTTGGGAACTATATAATCTACAAATCATCCTTTTCAACCAATAAATAACTGGTTCAAAAGTTGCATGACATCAATCAGCCAAATAGGAGGTACAATCAAAACAGAAATGTCTAGAATGTATAATGCAAAGTAAAAGAAAAATTTAAGTATAAAATTAAAATGAACCTAAACAAAATTAATGTAAGCACGATGTAATAAATTAAAATATAAAACATGCTCAAATAAACAGGAGACTACATATTTGTAAAGAAATTTTGGAACTTGCGTATTAACGGTACCTTAGCGACAGTTGCGCCAATAAAGAGCACACGCGCCAACCGCAGCTACAGATTTGGCGGTTTTTAAGTGGTACCAATCTATTCTATTGGTTTGTAACCTTAGTAGCTGTTAGATTGGCGACACTTAAAAACCGCCAAGTTTGTCGCCATGGTACCGTTAATATGTAAGTACAGAAATTTTAATAGAAATATTATAATTACAATTCCTATTGAACAGTACTATTATAAATAATTGCCATTGACATTGAAGCAATGATTCCAGTGCATAGTTAGAGAATGGATAACTTCAACGAAGAAACTCCTAGATGGTTGATGGATCCAGTTTTCCACGGTGTGTTGCACTTTTCACAGGTGAACCTATGGCCTTTCAGAGATAGTTTTAAGGGTCTGAAGATGAGTCAAATGGAGAGATATCAAAGTTGTAAAGAGGCTGTTGCAGAATCTCCCATTGAAATTTTTCAAGGTGCTTGAGGGTCTTCTTGGCCACATGTGTCCTAGAGAAGCATTATCACATTGCCCTGGGCTTGGTCTTGATGGTCTGACTTGAGCCTCAGCAACATGTTATAATACTGCTCAATATTAATTGTTGCACCACACAGCCAATCGATGAGTAGAAGTCCTTTATCAAAAAAGAAATTAAGCATCACTTTTCCGGCCTTTTAGGAGAAGTGACTATTGTTTGGATAATGGGAGCTGGAATGCCATTAATTCATGTTTATTTAAGGGCAGGATTGAAGTGGTGACACCAACTTACATCACATGCTCCAATCTAAGCAACGAAATTTGCTATTTTCTCCGCATATTTCAGCAGATGGGTCAGACAAACACCCATTCTTGTCGTCTTCTGATTCTATGACAGATGCTTGGACACCCACTGTACACAAACTTTGCCATAACCAAGCTTTTTGTGGATTATGTGATACACAATTCCTTTCCTTAAGGACAGTTCAACAACAATTTCGTATGTGGTGATGTGACAATACTACTGAGTTTGCTAAAATCATTGTACTGCTACTCACAATGTGCTTCCATTCAGGGAGTGACAAGACTTTGGTATTTATGCATCTCATCTGACACCAATGGACAGTCCACTGTGCAATATTGCTCTCTTTTTTCCTTGAGCAGAAAACAAAATTTTAATAACCAGTAAGAGACTCTACGAGTGTATATGTAGTGTACAGCTAATATCTCCTTTTATTATTTGCCTGAATGAGTTTTGAAAAAAATGGAAAACAGTGTAATGTTGCAAAGTGTATATTTACAGAATGGCACAAATGTACTTGTATCTGAAAGAAAGGCATTGAAAATATAGCATATCTATCTGTAGATGACAGAGATATTTTGAATTTTAAAACAAGAAAAGAAGTATTAGAACTTCATATTTAAAGAAGTATTAGTTTCTTCAAAAGTTATCCCTTAGAAAACATAAATTTTTGAAATTTCTATAATGTGATTATTGTCCAGAAATATAAATATCTTTTAATAAAGGATATTAAAGTGAAATCGGACAAAAAACTCTGTGCTTATTGTAGAATTATTCAGATAGTACTTGTGAAAATGACAACCTCAATCTAATGACCAGCAGGAATAAGTGATTCAAACAGAAAAGAGAAGCTCAATTTTTCTTTAAGTTAAGTGTTTTCCTTTAAAATATACTTTTTCTAAACACAGAAATACGAATGATTGCTTCACTTACATAAACACAGAAAAAATAAAAGAAACATTTTCTGTATCTGATTATACTGTTCGTCAAGTTCCGATGCTTTTAAAAAAAAGGGAGTCAGTTGAACCAACTTAAGGGAACCATTTAGTTTCTTCGCAACAGCAAAAGACATCTTTAAGTTTATTTCGAATGCATGGATTATAGCATAGATCTTTCTCTCACATTAATAACTATTTTGCCAGAAAAATATGCTTATATTTTTTTACATATTTATTTTGCAAAAATAAACACATAGAATTTTCACATAATTATTTTCAAAATTTTATGCTTTCATTGACAAGCATACTTGTTGATGACTTTCATGTTATTTCAATGAAATCTCAAATAGATTGAATTATATATGAAAAAGGCGATGTATTATAAATGATTGAACTATATATGTTTTTTTTATATGAGTACAACAAAGCTTAGCAAACATAAAACAACTTGGTGATTAGCTGTAGTATTGAAACTATATTGTCTAGAGAGAATAGATTTCATGTGGTTAGATATCACCATAAGGAGATTCAGTATACCAAGTTTCATCAAAATTTGAGAACATGAGTTTCAAAACCTTTTCTTTTTTTTTTTTTCACATGAATTGAGTTACAATTATTCAGATATTAAAATAATATTACAAACACAGTTTATTTTAAAAATCACAGAATTGGAATGTTTTTAATCTCATATATTTCCAATACAATAATTTGTAGACGATTAAAAAAAAAAATTATATTGTAAACATATTTTTATTAATATTACATTAATAATATTACAATCTTAATTTTATAATTGAACAATAAAAAAATTTGATGCTTTAAATATACAGGAATTTTTCTGCCTTAAATTACATGACTGAATGGTACCAATATATGGTATGATATATAACGATAAGGAAAATAAATATAAAACGCAAATTAATTAATTTTGAAGCACATTAAATGATGAAAATGTTTAGCTATATAAGACTGTCAAAATGTTATTTAGCCATCTTGTTGCTTAAGAAATGGAATTATTTATATTTTTAACAATGAAATAATCTTTTGTTCTAAGAACTATTTCTGTGATGTGAAGAAAACATATTAATTCTGTCATAGTTTTTAAAAAAGAAAAAGGGAATAATAAAAAATTTTAATTACAACATGTTAATTTTTTTTAGTCAATTAAATTATTAATATATAAAGATTCCCTTCGTGCATTATATAAACAACAGGCACGTTTCTTATCAAATTGAGGTATCTTTAGATTCCGCAAATAAATAATAATATTAAAAGAAATAAACAAACCTGAAAATCTGCTAAAATTTGCACTTTGTTTTCTTCCATTGTAGAATTAATAGAAATGAATAAAATCAATTTTTAAATGGTTATTTTTCGGATGACATAAGAACAGCAGTCTGCATTACAGTTGACTTACCTAAGCTTCAGCGACATCTACAGAGAACCATCTATAGCAGAAATGTTTACAGTCATGCTTTTGTTGACTTTTTTTCTTCATAAAGTGCAAGTCATTGAATAAAATTTTAAATACTCTGATTTTTGTTACATATTTTTAAAAATATATTTCTTTAAGAAATAATTGAGTCATTCTCTACCTAATAATTTATTTTTAGAAGTTGAAGAGGCTATTTTTGGAGAAATAAAAATTTACAAAAATTAAAATCTCTCTAATTAAAAAAAAATTATAACCTAATAATGCAAAGAAACAAATTATTATAATTATGCGAAATATTGAATAGATATATTTAATAAAAGAACTCATTTTTTGTAAATATTCTTTACATGAAAATTAATTCTAACCATAACTAAATGTATCATTATTTTGTTTATATCGTGTTTCTCTGAAAAAGCAGACGAATTTGAAAAACGTTTTGGAGCGATCGCTACAATTTAGAGAAAATAAAAAAAAGGAACTTACGTTATGAGCATTGATAATCTAGGTAAAACAAATTATCCGTGTTAGAATATTCACTTTTATTATATAGCATGACTTGACGATTACTAGTTCGCTTTAGCATTATTAATAAAATGTAAAGGTCATAGGTTATGGTTTCTGAATACCGAAACCAACAGTCTTTGTAGATATACATTGCTTTATTCAAAGAAGTGTGATCCGCCAGTTATTTTTTTAAATACTGCGTAGTTATTTGCCTAATATTTATATTTATGATTATTTTAGAAAAGTAACAAAAGTCATATACTTTTTCCCTCTGTTTGAATTTGAATAAAATCATTTTGATTTTGAAAGATTTATATTAAATTAAATTTATTAATCAAAGTTCTGTTTATAAATTTTGTATTATTGATTTTTGATCAATTTGACTTGACAACTGTAACGAGTATTTTTTTGAAAAACATTAATGAACAATTTGTTTTTAATTGCAGATAATAACAACAAAATTTATGAACATTCATAAGTAATAAATGTATGAATCATGGTACATTTTTATGGTTTACTTTTTACAAATAATTTCATGATAATGCATACAACTTGAAACTATTTAATAATGTTCATATTATTGATTAATTAATTTCATTTTATAAGTTACTTAATACAGTGACCCGACCTGATTGTTGAATTTACTAAATCAGTTAACACTTTTGGATAAAAAATATTGAAGTAGTATTTTTATATGCTTTTATTTTAAGAACATATAATAATTTAAAGGAAAATATAGTGAATCTTCTAAGTGAAAATCATCCCTCTTTGCTCCATAGTCTTAAAATCAATAGAATTTCAATAATCATCTCAAATATTCTGTGTCATGATCTTGAGTTTATTATTGCAGCACTTGATTGACCACCAATTTACAGCAATTGCTTTTGATTGGTTTGAAGGAGCTTTAATTATTTCAATGTAGTAAGACATTTTTTGTCAATCTTTTATTTTAATTTAATGTATCATTTCTCTTAACTGTCATATCTCATATTTATTACAATATTGCAATAAAAATAAATTTTTCCCTCTCTATTTAAATAAATATATTTTGAGATTAATTTATTTTATTTATTTAAATAAATTAATATGTGGATAAATTTCAAAAATTAAAATAATATGCCTTAACATGAAATATTGTCTTTTAATCTGCTAAATTCAGTGTTGCAATTTGTACATTTACTTATATTCAAAATTTTATGTTGCTTTTTTACCTCTTGTTTATGCCTATTTTGAAGTTTTATTGTTTTATAATGCTCATATCTGTACATATACATATATATATATATATATATGCATATTTTAAAACATTGATTGTCATTGTTTTAAAATATGTTCTAATATCTAAATTCCTGTTTGTAGTATGTTTCTATATGATTTAACAAATTACTCTGTATATTTATGATTACAACAAATATATTTGTTATATTTAAAATCTATAAATTACAGATAAAGAACAAATATTCATAAAATAAATGAAAACTTTTTTTTTAGTGCACAAATAATGCATTATGTGTTTTTGACAATGAGAACAAAATTTAAAGTTTTTATACATATGTAATTATTTCTGTGTAAGCAAAATCTATATCATGAAAGATTTTCTATTACAGTAATATGCTCAAACCATAATAAATTTATTAAAAATGTTCAGCACACAATACAAGTAGTGTAGAAAATGTTTTAATAGTATTTGTAGTAGTAGGAAATGCTTTAATTTTTGTATTGCAAAAAGTCACCTGGTAACAGCAAAAAAAAGTTTTAAGTTTGGTCAGTAGAAACCATAGCCAATTTACCATACAATTTAAGATAATGATCATTTTCTTTAAAGGAGGAAAAAGATCTGCAGCCCAGTTTTCATTCATGTTCAAACTGAGCAGACCAGGCTATAAAATCTATTTTAATGACAAAAAAATATAATAACATTATATCGTAATAAAATTATATTTACAAAATTAATAGTAATTCAAAAATAATAATTGATAGACTACTTCCACTTAAAAGTGTATATATATCTCTATAGTAAATTTATCTACTTTCAGAAAAATTAAATTATAATATTCCTCTGGTTTCTTCTGATGTTGTTGGAGTTCCAACAAATGGAGATAATGTCAATACAGCATATCATACTCAAGGTAGTCTTAAACGACCAAGAACTGAAGATTACTCAGAAATTGGGATGTATTCCTCTAATAAATTGAGTAATTATATATGTTCCGATTCTCGAAGTTATAGTAGAGGTATGCATATTTATATGTCTTATTACAGTATTTCATTCATAATTACTTTTTAATCCAAGGGGAAAAAAACTGTCTTTTGAGGATATAACTAATTTTTAAATTATGTTTATTCTAATAAGTGCACTTCTTATATTGCTCTTATACAAAAAAATAGGCAATATTATTTATAATTATTTATCATTTCTGATGAGTATGTTATGAATTTATTATTACACATAGCCAGAATAGATGTACTGTTCATACATCACGAGAACTCTTCCCACCACTGTTTCTGTAGATTGTAATTATTATGGGAACAGGTTATGTTTTTAAAAGATTCAATTCTGCGGTGAAATTTTTTAAAAGGCTTTATTTGCAGGGTTTCAGTTTGTGTTGAAATATAATTATTATTATTTTTTTTTCCCCCAGTTTTGCCATTATCTGTTCAATCGACTGTGTCACTTTCAATTGCTTTTGTTAAATGTAATTAATCCATTGTTGTTCGATATTGTGTTTTGTAGAAGTAATTACTTGCAAAAAATCAGGAAAAGTTAGTTGCAAATTGTATTTATTGATGAAATGTGAATCAACAATTATTTAATTTTTAGAAAATGGTAGAAAACGACACAATTTTGAGAATCCAAATAAATGCTAATTCTATAAATGTACTCATTATTGTGCACACTGGATCATCCACAAGATTTATTCCTGGTTCTCAGCTAGTGAACAAAGTATTAACTAAAAGTGCAGACAACCAGAGATAAAGGGGTTATGAAAATTTTAAGAAATGTGTGATGGAAAATTACTTTTTAATGAGTATTTATTTAGCTCATTATATTCGTATATTATTTTTAAGAGCTTTTCACAGAGGTTTACAATTTCCATAAATATTCCATATTTCAGATATTTTCCTACAGCACTAAGAAATGCTAAATCACACTGTCAACTTCTATACAACCATCTTCTCTTGTTGGTAATTACTTGCTATAGATGTCTCAGCGACTCTCAGGAGGTAGGGGGATCCTGTCCCCAGACACTCCACACACACAACCTTTGCCTTTGTCTCAGCGATGGTCAATAAATTCCCACTCTGAAATTTCACTCACCGATTATTAGTCATGACGTATCATATACGTCAAATGAATTAAGCTAATATGACAAACTTGAGCATAACTCTGCATACCCAAATTGGATTCCCCGTGTGGTAATCTATTCCCTTAGCAATTGCCATCCTCCAGATAACATAATGGAAAATATTCTTGTGGCGGATAGACAGTACTTTTTTATTAACCATGATAAAATAAATCACTAATATTTTATATTTTAATTACAAAATATTTACTTGCATCAATAATAATATTGCTAACTTAAAAGAATTAATTTCTCTGATTGAATTTATATAAAAAAAATGTGCAGTGAAACATTATTTATTTTTGTATTTTAATTGATTGATTTTTATAGTTATTTTGCCTTATTATGAAAATAGCTTTGTAAAATGGTATTAGACAGATTTTTTTATGAATAATAATTATTTCATTGTATGGTATTATTTTTCAAAGATTAATGCACTTTTAGATTAATATAATTTTTAATATAATGCAAATGTGATTTTATTAAGAGTAGTTTTCATTTTAGCAAAGACATTTTTAACAGTAAGGCACAACAATTATATATATCACACTGAAGAATGGAAACCAAAAGGATGCACTATGTATCTGCCTTTGTGTGAAGATATTATGATTAATACTCAAAATATTGAACAAATCAGTTTTGAAACTGATCAGTTTTTTTTTTTTTAGCTGATGAAAAAGGAAATTATGTTGGTGCAAAACCTGGTAAGCTTTCATAAGATGAAGCTGCAAATATTATTGTTTTAAAAACAAATATATTTATTTATATAAAAATTATTTTTAATTTAACCATTTTCAATTATTATTATTTTAATTCATTTCAAATAATCATGGTCATCTGTGTTTGTATTTATAATCTATAGAAATATGAATTTTTAATTGTAATCCTTTTTATATCATTAAAATTTGTAAATTTTATTTAATTATTTTTTTGTTGTATTTTTATATAATTGTGAAAGTATATAATTTTTAGTTTTTAAGTAAGATTAATATAATAATTTTGAAAGTATTTTTATAGAATTTTGTCTCATTTAAATTAAAGAATATATATACTCAAAATGAATTCTTATGGTTGTTTATATATTCATGAACAATTGCAGTAAGAATACAATTTTAGTTAAAATATTTCTGAAATCTGATACTTCATATAGATTTATCAATTTACTTAAATTGGTATATTATATTCTTTTTCTTTTTTTTTTTTACATTTATTGATTGATATAGCATTGTGTATGTTTAGGACTATTATACACACTTCAACCACTCATGAATTAATAATAAATTTTTTTGAACTTATAGTTATCTTCTAATAATTTTTATTATCAAAACTATTTATTCTGAATATAGGTAGGCTTTTGATATTCATCATGCATTCCAAAAATAAGATTTAAAATAAATCAGAAATGTAAAATCTGAAGTTGCATCAATAAAATGTTTTAGTATCATTAAAAAAATTTTTTTTTTTTTCAATTACGTCATTCGTCTCTGTTTAAAAACATTTTACTGAGTTCTTCATGTTTAGTGAAATCATATATTTTGATATCTACTATTACAAGTAAAATGGATACCTCTAAATCTTAAATTTTTTTTTTTTAAAATGTGTGTGTAGCATTTACTACAATTGACCACAATAATTGTTGTGTGAAAACATCATGGCTAAATTACTTTTTTTATATTAATTGACCAAATACATAATACTATGTTATCATTAAAATGAATATGATATGAAAGTAAACATGAAAATTTTATAAATTCTTTGAGAAAAAGTGAGAGAGAGAAATAACAAATAGAAAATTCAAATATAAAAAATCCTTAATATGTTTTTTTTTTTATCTTTTCCTTTAGCTCTTTCTGTATTAATACATTATAAATATTCAAATTTCTATCAATTAATAATCACAGTTGATATTAAATTTCTAATTTATGCTGCAAGTTAATAACTTTATCTGTAATCTTCGGGATCAAGCAATAAAATTGGACTTCATTCCAAAATAAGCATTTATTTTAAGTTCATTTCTTGTGATAGGTTCTCTTATTTAGGTAATGCAGTTCATCTTTGGAGGTTTGATCCTGCTTCAAGAAAATTGTATATTTCACGATCCATTCTTTTCCTTAAAGAACAGGTAAATTTTCATTCCTTATAGAATTTAGGAGGAATAGATTTTCTTTTCTCTAATAGCCACAGAAATGGTAAAATATTTTTTAATAATATTGAAAATTAGCTTTTAGAAATTATTCATGTATATATTTATACTTAAAAGTCTTTAGATATGCTTTTAAAATTTTATTTTAAAATATTACCATATTAAAAGTGCATTGTTTCTCCTTATATCAATTATTATATTGAATTATTTAGGATTACCAAGATGTTCAATTTCAACTAGACAACCTATAAAGGTCTCCCATCAAGCTTGAAAAACTTTGGCAAGTAATTTATATATTATGTCTATTATATGAATAAGTATTACCCTGTATATATTTAGCTGCTTAAATAAAAATAATCATATTTTGCAATGGAAAAAAAATGTACTGATAAAGCTATTGTAATTTATTCTAAAATAAATCTAACTTTAATTATTTTAAAAGTCAGATTTTTAAAACTACTAACTTTAAAAAAAAATATAAAATAGTTTTAATATTAATGTTTTTAGAATTTATCTGAATGCATGCCAAAGATTTTTATGTGTTGAACTTAAAGAACAAATTGCTCAAATTGTTCAAACTGCATCAAAATCTTTACTATTATTTACTTATCTTTGTTTATTTATTTTCATCTCTTTCATTTAATTTTCAAATCAATGGAAGTTCTTATGATTTAGAATTTCAAAAAATAATTTTTTAACTTAGTTTGCTTTTTAAAGCCGATTTCTTCCTTGAACTTAAAGCAATCAAAACCTTTCAATTATCATATTGCAATGGCATTTAAAAAAAAAAACTATCAAACAAATTATAAATCATTTCTGATATTTTCCATTAGAGGGGCATCTCATGAAAATGTGTATGACTTCACCAAGATTTGCACCAAATAGTATGACTTAGTATATCATGCTTGGTGATAATTTAATATCATTCTCAGGGCCGGATTTTCCTATAGGCTAACTAGGCTTCAGCCTAGGGCCTCAAGATCAAGAGGGGCCTACATTCAAATTGATAGAAAAATTAGAATTACACTGTTCTAAAAACAGTAAAACACTGAAATGAAAATAAGGTGAAATTCTACACACATGACTAATAAACAAAAATAAAAATGTATTGGTTAAGATCAACGCGTTGGCTCATTGGGTCTGTTCGTTTGTATATACTAGATTGCGCCAAAGTATAGTACATTCACTGATTGCTATGGCAAATATTGACATGCCTTATGCTACTAAGCTCTGGTTTGTTCTTGCAGATTGATGTAGATTGGAATGGACAAACGAACAGACCTATTGATATCCCAACGTTCGGTCATATTCATATCACTTCAATAATATGAAATACGTGTTCATGTTATTAGAAAAAGATTCTTATTTTAAGATTGCGTACATGATCATTTGATTCTCGCCTTTTGAGTTCAGTAGGTTTAATACCTTAGTGAAGTGTTTATAGACTATTGAAAAAAAAAATTTTGTGACAAAATTGATATATATCACAATAAGGAATAATTTTATTATCTTTCATGTAATGTACAAACTTAAAAATGGGAGATGAAAGGGCCTCATAAATGGAATAGCCTAGGGCCTCTTTTCATCTAAATCTGGCCCTTGTAATTCTTATATTTGATACAAAATGATATCTTGCTAATGGAAGAGTACCAATGTTTTTAACTAGAATTTTGAAAAATAACTCTAAAAAATGTGTTAAAATTAATTAAAACAAAATATGTTAGGCAGTATAAAATATTCAGAACAAATGGATCTTCAGTTATGAATTTCATTCAAAAATAGTAAATTATATGGGGCCTGATGGCCGAGTGGCTGGCGCTCTATGCCACAGGTTTCGGGTTCGAGTCCCGGCGGTATCATAGATGTTTGTAGTGGTTCAGAATCCACTCCCGGTCTAATATGATCGTAGAGCGTTGCAGGGGGTATTGTTATTCTGCATCTGTAGCTTATCTTCAAGCTACATGCACCTCCTGGGTAGTGGTAAGTGAGTAACGTTGGTGCAGCGCTTGCCTTAAGGCATCAAAGACAACTGTCTAAGTGTTTGCCAGCTGCATTAGGGGAAAAAAATAGTAAATTATATAAGTACATGCAAAAAAATATAATGATAGTTTCCTATTGATGGATAAAGCAAAATTAAATCGTTATCAATTTTACATAATTATAATGAACATTCTATCTCTTAAGAGCTACTGTTGATTTTATATCTACATAAAAATTTATTCATTGTAAATATGTTTTATTACATTCATGTATATTCTTTATAATTTTCAAATGCTAATCGTCAGTCCAGTTACCCACCTTAATTTTTGTAAATTGGAATTATTTATTTATGTGTTTAAAAGTGTAAATGCTTCTTGTAATAACCAATCAGTCACTGATTACATCAAGATAAAAACTGTCAAATGTTTTTAAGCGAATCTATTTTATATTTGGCTAAATAATTTCATAATCTAAAAATTAAAATAACATCATTTTTGATTGTATGTAATAACCTCTTTCAAATCATCAAAATATAATTATTCAAAAAAATATTTTTAAACAAATATGCTTTAAATACCATCATCTAATATTAATGAGTTAATTTTTAAATTTATTTTCTTGAAATTCTAAGTTAGTTTTTCCTGTCATATTTTAAACCCCAAAACTTTTTTACAATAAATAATTTTTTATAAATTCATATTGATATTCTTTTTTTTTTTTTTTTTTTTTAAATTTTCAGTATACACATAACTTTTAAAACTAAAATTCAGTTGTTCTTTTTTTTTTTTTCATATTTTAGAGAACTGAAAGAATTCGTAGAATGTGTTATATGCTATAAATTATGTGTTAGTGAAATAAATTCTTTCAATTCTGAGTTCTTCATGATAATTCATTCAAATATTAAAAGCTTTAGATTAATGAAACTACTGCATTAAAAAGTAAGCTTGTCGTAAATTATAATTCAAGAATAACTAACGATGTTTTTCAACTTTAAAGTTTTTATAAAAGTGAAAGTAGAGTTCCTTAATAAAATTTTGGGGCTAACTCAAACATTGCTGTTAAAAATTTTGAATTAAGATTTCAGATTAATCTTTCCATTTATGTGATTGTTCCATTTTATTTGATCCATTTATGTGATATATATTTTAATGAAATGCTTAATTACTATTATTGAAAGTTAACCAGAATGAATATTCATTTCGATATCTATGCATTGCCGTTTTTCTAGCAGCTTATAGGAAACTTCCTGTTTATTTCTCTTGAGCAGTCAGCAAAAATCTGCTCACACTTACCGTTTAACTTTTATATAGTTTTTTTCTATTGCAGAAACCTTTTTTGGGAATAACTCCCACTGCTCATCACTGGAAAGATCACAGTTCTGAGGTATTCTCATCAATATGTGAAAGTTAACACAACTTAAATGAAATTTGGAATTAAGTTTCTCATAAACAAGTATGTTCAGTTTGGTTTTGTCGCTCTACAGTCAGTTTGTGCACACTTTAGGCTTATTTGACCAGGACTTACAGTTTTAATTGAATCCTAAACCACTCACATACACTCATGCCACCACCAGGACTTTTAATCTGAAGCCTGTGGTACCAAAGGCCAGAGCACTAGGCAAATGGCCATCAGGCTGCTCATAAGTAAGTATTAGTTATTTCACAAAATTTAATTTCCATGCTTCTTATTTCCCAAGAACAATGTTGCAACATTACAAAAACTCTTCAAAGTGTATTTCTCATTTAGACTTAAGAATACACTCAATTGTTAATCTCTCTAAAACTCAGGCTGGAATAAATGGAATTTCTCAGGCAGAAGAACTTTTTAGCACAATTATTGAAATGCATATTCATTCTTGTTCATAGCTTTTTGTTGAATCCTAGAGGTTTTTATAATGGTAAACCATTTTTGATAGTTTTGACCAGATATTTCTTTTGCAGCATTTTTTTTATACAATCAAACAAAGCTGTATGATGAGGTTATCTCTTCTGTTTGTTTTGTACATTTTTTTGTGTGGATACCTTACTCATAAAAACAACAATAGTACTTTTGTACCCTTCTTGTTATTTTTGAGGTTTCTATAAAAAAATCAATATTTTTTTTTGTAGCTGATGAAACTGTGGATGCATTTTAACATGTAACTTTTTTTTTTTAACTGAAGCTGCTTATGTAACAGGAATAAAGTGTTTTGTTACTATTATACAGTAGTAGTTTTGATGCATCTATAAAATCTCTTCTTGTTTGATTTGTATAGAATGTTTAGTTTTTAATTTACATTTCCAACATTTTTTTGCATTTTCAATTCCATTTCAACTTTATTTCTAACCTTTCAATTATGTCTGGCAAACATGAAAACAGGTGTTTTGTGCTGCAGCACACTTTTGCTTTAGCAGCTCCAAATCCTTAATATTATTGAGTGAATATTGATTCTGTATGGTTTACTGGAGGAAAGGATGGCATATAAATGTTATGAAGTTTGCTATTATATCTTATTATTGATATACAGGCAACCTCATTAAATCTCTACTTTTCAAGGTGAAGTATAAGGATGGCAATTTAAAGGGGACCAATTGTATTTATTTGAAACATCTAAAGGGTGACTTATTTGGAAATGTGGAGAACATTTTAACAATTTTTGTCTTGAGCTGCCAAAATTTTACAAAGAATGGACATTAATTATTATTATTTTTTTTTGTAAAAAAAAAAAAAAATTGTTGGAAAGAATTGTTTATTGGAAGTAGCAAAATAAAATAAATAAATGTTTATCCTTTTTATGTTTAGAATACATAATCTTCTAAATTTGATTCAGAAGTTACTAACTTAATAAAATATTTTAATGCTATAAACACCTGATGACATTTTAGATTTCTACACCTGCTCCTTTAGCTGATTCAAATAACCTGGTAATCTTGTCAATATGAAAACAAATAATATATATTGTGTGAAAGTGTAGTAAGTTTTGTGTAGAGATGTGTTTTTATACGTAAACACAAGAAATCATATTTAAATGTCCCATAAATATTGTGTTATAGTAAAATGAGTGGTATGTTAAAATATTTTCTAGTTATATATTACTATTGGTAAAATATGCATGTAAATATAACTGCATGTACTGTAACGCACACATTTTTAATTTTTTAAACCAGTTTTGATAAATGTTAAAATATTTGCTTCTGTAAATTTTGAGTGCAGTATGTATTTTTACAAACTTGAGAAATATTGTGCATATCAAATATGTAACAATTGAAATTGCTTGATTAAAGTGCATATTAAGCAGTCCTTGTATGTTTGTCGCTTAATTATAGTTATAATTACACATTAAAAAGACTTTTTTTTTAACTTTTGACAGTTAGAATGTGTCAAACAGTTTATTTATTGTGTTAACTAAACTAATAAATTATGTTCTAGAAATTTTATTATTAAAAACTGGCATTTTGTATAGAAGGAAATGTAATTTATGTGGATTATTAAATTCAAACATTTCAATATACTCGAAGTAAAAGTTGATTATTCTATTAATAAGGAAATTTTAAAAAAAATTAAATATTAGAGATAAATACTCACTTTTATTTCTGTGCTAATTGATTTTAAAATCCTATCAAAAAATTACAAAAGTTTTTATTTGTGTTAGTTAAAAAGAAATTCTAACAAATTCAGATTTGAAACATAACAAACCATAAAATAATAAATTTTATGGTTTGTTATGTTCAGAAAAAAAAAAAGAGAATAGGAAAGTGGTGATAGGAAATTATGTTTTGTTTGTACAGATTACCAGGATAGAAATGCCGAATATAAATTTTCAACATTTGACATTCCTGCATTTGTTAACAATCTACTTTTAATATTTTTCTAAATGCACTTTCAAGCCAAAATTATTATTAAAACATGTCACTATCAAAATTACAAAGAAAAATGTTTTTGATGTAAGAAAGAGAATAGATAAAGTAGCACATTAAAGTATTGGTTCATGCTAGCTAAATTCTGATTGACAGGCAACCTGTTATTATTTTCTTCCATTGAAATTTGCTACCAATTGTTGATTAGATTAGACTAAATTAGAAAGGGCATTTAAACAAAAAGCATAAATGAGCAAAAAAAAAAAAAAAAACTGTAATGGAACTCCAATTAAGTGTAAATAATCTGAAGTATTTAAAGATTACATTTCAAATGAATGTAAGAAAATATTCAGAGAAATTTTTGATTAGTTTTTATATTTCTCAGAAGTATTTTTGATTTAATTGCATATTATCTCTACCAAATGCATAAAAACTTTCTAGATGTGCATCTCTAGAACAAAAATATTTTATATATATTATTAAACACATGATGCACAATACATTATATTGAGTAATAATAAAAACCATTTATGTCATAGAGATGATTTTCCCCTTGTATAAATGAATATTTTGCATTAGCAATTTGTGAAATTTACTTAATAAATTTTTATGATAGTTGTTGGGGTTCAGTTTATGTTATTACTATTATTCAAAGATTACAGACTTTCCCTCTTATCACTTCTGTGCCATAATTTTCTGGATATTTTGCTAATAATACTCTAAAAAGCTATCATGCAGAAGAACTTGATGAAGATAATAGAATGAAACTTCAGTGTTCAGAGAGAACAAAAGCATCTTTTAAGTATGACAACTGTGGATGATACAGAGTAATCGTTCTTTTACAAAAGAACGATCCAGCAGTGCAAGCTTCATGCTCAAGTAGAAGAAATGATGTATCATGAGATCCGTTTTATGGAAATTAATTATGTATAAAGTTTACACATGCATTAGGCCATCAATGGCTAACTATTGCATATGGAATCTTTCAAATCAATAATTCGTGCAACTTACCGCGATGCGATGCAAGCTTTTATATGTATATGTAAAGATTGATAAAGATTCCTTATCAATCTAAATTCTACCAGTCATTGCTCAAATGTTATTGAAGATCAGTGACATTTTGGGATTCCACATTTTGGCAGTGCGCCATGTTCAATATATGTTCCATGTAATCAGCACCGGTTTTGTGGTCACCAACTCTTATGGTCAGTTTTCCAAAGTCCCATCTAAGTTAATGTGAGAGTGGGAGTTTTGAGTAGGTTGACTTAGCTTTTGTCTCGATTTGTCCATTTGTTCTTGGATCAAGTTTTCCTGATTTTATACTTTTTCATTTAGCTTGTCTTTTCAAGTAAGTCACCTGTATTTTCTACTCTATTATATTTTTGCTGGTTTGTTTGTTTCTCAATTTATGTGAATCAAGAAGGTCCTACACTTATTGTGGGCAGGTTTCGAGCTTGGTAAGGTGGACATGGCCGCTAATACTAATTTAATGGACTACACCTTAAATCTTACTTATCAATCTCATAAATTTACAACTAGCATATCAACAAAGAACTTGTTCTCTTCATTGTTGTTTTGAAGTTCCAAACGTCGCAATGCCGAAAACATCCCAGAGTTCTCAAGGATAGCTTCAATAGTCACCACTTTAAAACATAATGATTATATGCCTATTACTAGACAAGGAAAGCTACTTTTATCCACTACCTATTTTGGAATTAAGAGAGAACTGGCGATCATGAAAGCCATCCTGGGTGTCCCAATCATCCTGAAAAGATCTCTACCAGATTTCTATTGCATAATATACTTACAGATACATACACTCGCAGAACTTGCAACGGAATTGGGGGAAGAAAACAAATTTTCCGTCACAGAACTTCGCCGATTTGCAAGAAAACGGGCAATGCCTACCCTTTCCACTCCAGTTTTAATTACGATTTTGTCAGACAATGCCCGATTATGGTTAACACAAAAAAAATTATTCTGCTGTATGATAAATCTCGTCAGTGTTAAAAATGTCATTCATATACTCATCCAACAGCGAATGAAAAAAATTCAGTTACCTATGAATACTGTAGTGCCCAACATTCAATAGAATCGTGCTCGGCTAAATTCCCAAATGTTTCAGTTGTAGGGGCAAATCACAAAACCACGGACATCAATTGTCCAAAACGAAAAGCAGAAGAAAAATTTTTAAAACTTAAAACTCTCAATAGAATTTATTTTGTTGAAGCTCAGAAACTATATCTCCTCTGAAGGAAGACACTTTTCATCTAAATTAATAACCGACAGTACTTCCAATTTTCCTATCTGACTCTAAGGCAGCATTTTTGGTAATCAATTCCTCCCTTGCACCTCAATCTACTTCCATCGAAAAATGCATCTCTTATCTTGAAGACCTTGATTCAAAGGGCAAGGATATAGTTTTCGCAGTGGTAATGAGAAGGCGAATTCTCTTGCCAATAGAGGAACAGCCATCACCCAAAGTTTTCGTAAAGATACCTCTTTTCACTCGATGAAACTGATGATCCGAGACTTTTTCCGGAATACTCTATCTGATAATTTACGAAGACAATTAATCTAAAACCTGGTTTAACATTATTCTAAACATTCCTTATCGGCCCAGGTTTAAAGCTTTTGGTCCTTTTCAGACCCCTGACGGGCCATGATTATTTGGGCAATCGAATCGAATGAAAATATTTGAAAGCCCAAAGTGCATGCTCTACAATCTGAGAGGACATGCATTCATCCAACCTTCCTGTCTGCCCTACACTTGTTTCCTCTACTGTGTTTGGTCGTTACTGGGAGGCTAGGGCCCTTATGGTCCAAACATGTCACTACGTGATTTTCATTGTTGTTTTCATATTCCTTGTGTTCTTTTATTTTATTGCTTATTGCAGCCTGGAAATAAATAAACTTCCAATTATACTACTAAGGAAGAAATTACAAAATTATTTCAACACAGACTATAACTAACATCATTATTTCAACATAGCTTAGAAACTCAACAGTTTGTTAAAGAAATCAGCCAGGCACAGCCCTCTCTTTTTCAGGAATTCCTTAGAATGCTTACTGACAATATAACTGCAACTCTCGCATCCCTAAGACAAACCATACAAAAACTTTTTTTCTCTTATAGTTACTACTCCAATTCCTCCATTTAAAAGATATAAAATTAGGCGTAGAAGTTTTGCAAGATTTTGATAGTACAGTGACTAAATTAACAAACCGGGGTAATCGATTTTCAACTTTCTATACCTCTTATTTGATATAACAATAAATTCTGAAACTCTAAATATATTATTTAAGCTCTGTTTTGATTCATTAAATTTTCTTCAATTGTTTTTTCTAAAATAAAAACTTATTTTCACAACAATTTGACGACTGTGTTAGGGCTGTAGGACGCTTCGAATGTCAACTACACAAATGTATTCTTTTCTACACACATGTCCATAAATTAAGGATAATTCAGAATCACACAGAAATTGAACTCTAAAATAAAAATTTCGCCTGTAGAATTATCACACACATCTTGAAGAAGAATATGCAAATTACAGGAAACCACCAGATGGCGCGGATAGTACGTCACAATGACGAGTGTAAGAGAGGGGTATATAAGGAATGGTGGCAAAGAAGTAAAATCGTTCACAAGCGCTTTAAAAGCCTTTCAGTGCAATAACCGCATAGTTATGACACAAATGAAGCATTGTGGATGATTTTTAAGTGGTAGAATTATCGGACGACTGGAATGCGGACGTACCCAGCTGGAAGTATCCGAGGAACTTGGAATCGCTCAGGGTGTCATCTCCAGGCTTTGGCAACGATTCCAAAATGATGGTAATGTGAGTAGATGTTACAGCAGAGGTCGCCCCCGAGTTACAACGCCGAATGAGGAGCGGTATTTAGCAGCTACTGCCAAAAGAAACAGACGGAGCACAGCATCAGACCTGTCTCATCAGCTACCGGTACGACAGTTTCAAGGCAGATCTTGTACAGACGCTTAGGGCACATTGGTCTATATGCACGTAGGCTTGCCAGATGTGATCCACTTACCGCAACTCACTGTCGCCTGCGATTAACCTGGAATAGAGAGCATGCATTGTGGACACCGCAACAGTGATCTGGTTTGATGTTTTCCGACGAGTACAGGTTTAGTTTGCAGTCTGATTCTCGCCGGACTTTCATATGGAGAGCGCCAGGTACCCGTTACCACCAAAGAGAACACCATTGAACGACACCGTTACGGTGGTGCAGGATGGCTCGTTTGGGAGGAATTATTCTTGGTTCCAGAACTGACCTGCATGTTCAGGGTGTAACGATGACAGGCCGCATCTAGCGGGATGTCATTCTGGAACAACATGTACGTTTGTTTCGGGGCGCCATGGGTGCTGAATTTCTGTTTATGGATGACAACGCCCGTCCTCACCGTGCAAACATTGTAGACGAATGTCTTCAATTGGAGGATATCACCCGTATGGATTGGCCAGCATACTCACGGACTTGAATCCAATAGAGCATGTGTGGGATATGCTTGGCCGACGAATTGCAGCCCGTCAACCCCCTCCCACCTGTCAACCGGAACTTCGGAGGGCATTGCTTGATGAGTGGTGTAATATTCCCCAAGATCAGATTGATAATTTGATACTCAGCATGCCTAGGCGTTGTAAGGCCTGTATTGCATCGTCCGGGAGACATACTCCATATTAACCATCATACTAACCCATTATACTGTTTTTTGTAAATAGGTTCTTTTTTTGAAATTTGCTCCAGGGAGTAAAAGCGCAATTTTTATTAATTATGTGAAACATATAGCATCTTTTTTTTGCTCTTTTACCTTTTTTGTTTAATAAATAGACTTTACAAACAAGTCAGATTTTTTGCTTCTGTTTCTTTCTTTGCCTGAACTTCATTATCCTTAATTTTTTGGACATGAGTGTATTTGAAAAGTTTCAGGGACTTTGCTGGAGGAGAGATAAGGGAACTTCAGATTTCTTGAAATGTTGATTCTACTTTCCTAATTTGCATACGACTCTTTCTAATACAATACTTATTGTAAAAGAAAGTCTAATTCCCCTCCGGTGAAAAATACGAATACGTAAAAAAAAAAAAGGGGGTGGGGGATATTTTTATATCCTTTATTTTTGGAAATAATTTTTTGCTAACATTTTTTTTTTTTATTTCCATTTGAGCTTGATAAATGTAGATAAAGTAATATCTTAAAACAAATAATATAGGAACATTCAATATTCAATTAAATAATTCAATGATAAACAGAAGTATTTTTTAATATTTCAAGATTTGTCAGTATGGAATATAATACTAGTAGTCTGAAGATTTAAAAATATTAATTTTTTCACTTCTAAATACTTGATTTTCCTTGAAGATAATATCAGGGATTATTGTGTTATTGCCATTAGAAATGAATTAATGTTACACTTTTTTTTTTTTAATTATTAATGTTTATCGAATCTTGAATAATGCTGAAACTATTGATTCTTTTTCTTTATTTAGATGATTTAAAATTACTAAAGACTTAATCCAAGTCAGGAGCTTTCTTTCCTACTAGAACCAGAAAATATTTATTTATTCTAATGATGCTTCAAATATTTTTATAAAATAAAATGCATCCAATTATCTTAAAAGCTATCTTTGAGTAAATAGAAAATATATTAAAAATTTATAATTTCAATTCCTTTATTTAAAACTAATATTTAAAAAAAAAATACACAAGATATATAAGAAATATAATATTTAATATACTTTTATATACAGTTTTATTAATATAATTATTTAGATGAAATATTTGTAAAATTAGAATACATTGAAATTTCAAACAAATTTATCAATAAACTAGTGAAAATACATTTTCAATAATCAAATAAATGCAATTTGGTGTTGATAATTGAAGTCACCATTTTTATAAAATACCTTTATAATACTTTACATTTTCAAAATAAAAATCTACTTTTGATAACATTTAAAGACAATTTCAAATGATAGCACCATCATAAATTGACAATAAAACATTTTCATATTCTATTTATTAATTTTTGGTTATATAAGGACAAAACTTGTTAAGCCTCAATTCTATGAACAAAACACAGAGAGCTACCCCAAGTGAACATAATTATAAAAGCATATAACTAAATCGAAATGGTATGTACCAGTGATATATTTAAATAAAAATATATGAGTCTGACTAGCCAATGAAAATATATATCTTAAAGATGAAAAATGAGATTTTAATAAACAAGCAATACACAAATTATACAAAACAAGCAATATCATAAGCATAAACTTGTAAGTAACCAATAAAACACACTAGAAAATTGGATGGTCCCAAAGATATTAAACCAAACACACACCTTTAACCTGGAACATATAATACATGCTAATAATTGAAAAGATTATTAATCATGCAATTTAATGCCTTGAAAATGTTTATATAACTCAAATTCAATATTATATTTAACTTTAGATGAATTTCATTTAAAAAAAAAAAAAAAGATGCAACTGTAAATTTCATGAAGTACATCCATAAATTAATTCAGTAAAAATTTAAATTGTATTGTTTTATTTACTTACTATAGTTCTCAAACATATGTTCAAACTTACTGAATTATTGAAAATTCAAATCTTTGAATAATGGCTATTATTATCCACATGCAAATAATTGATATGTTTTTAATTACTGACATCAATATTCTGCTTTTTTTAAATAAATAGTTCGAAAATAAGAAACACATTAGAAAAAGACAACATATACGATTTTATCATATTAAATAAAATAATTTAAAAATCATTTTAGTACATGCATTACTTACACGAAATCATCATCAAATCAAAGCTTCTAACTATCTTATTATCAAACTATCTTATTATTAAAATATATATAAATATAATGATTCTGATTTCATAAAACTTAATTAAAAACAACATTCATTGAAATCGATTCTTGAAATTTTTTGTTTATAGTTCATTGAGAAATAAAATAAATTAGTAGTTAAATTCATCTCAATAGGAAAAAATAGCATCAAACATAAATCTATATAATTTACTAGAAAAGTACAAAACAAAAAAAATTATTCAAAAGATTTTGTGCATTTACTTTTAACATACACTGTACATTTTTTATACCAACACATTTTAAGTTTTAGGCACGAGAGCTTATAACATATTAGAAATTAATTTTTGCAATAACAAATACATATATAAGCTCATTTTTTTTCTTCATAAATCCTATCCTTTAAAAGCTGCAGTTTACTTAAGTTTGAAAACAAAAATTATAAAGTGAAATTATAAACTGGGAACTTCAAGAATAGGATGGGTTGACAATGAATTTGCACGGTCCATCCATACTATACATCCATTTGTATCTACATAAAATATTACGAACTCTGGTAATAGGCCAATGTTTCTTGGAGTCTCTGAGTTATCTGAAGGAAGGAAAAATAGAAAAATTATAACTTGTAAAAATAAAACAAAATTAAGATAATGTTGCAAGAACATGATGAAGAAGCTTTTATGGAAAAAGAATAAGTTAAAACTATCAAAGTCATATTTTAAATTATACATTAAAAATATGCATATATTCCAAATCATAAATTTTAAGAACATTGGTTACAAACAGTTTCTATATAAACCTACACTAAGCAGTAAATAATGTAAAAAGAAAGTCAATATCAATGTATAGTACCACCATGTAAAGTGTGGAATGGTAAACATTTAGTTTAAAAAATACAATAATAAACATCTGGAACCAGATGAATTACTTGTTAGGGGTACTAGTCAAATACACAGGGCAAAACTGCTTTGAATGGGAAAAAAAAAAGCATAAATGTCAGGATTTTTTTTTTTTTTTTTTTGATACTGTATCTAAAATTTTAATTATTAAAAATTAAAATCTTTACCAATTTAAATTTCTCCCAAATGTCATTCCCTTCCCTATAATGCTCTTTTTTAATTTGTCTGACTTGGCTGCTTGCCAATTTGGTAGTCAGACTACAGCTAAAACACTGGTCACAATCTTACAACCTTACTTATATTAATTTTATTTTTTCAAAATCATATAACTGGGTTGTATTTAAAATTTTGATGAAGTATTAAAACATGTAACATGATCTGACTCTAATTCTTCAAGAAAGTAAGGAATCAAATATTCAAAGTTATTATATTAAATATATTCCAGTTTATGGCCAATTAAGAGATTATAACTTTTAGCAAAAATTTACATACATTGTGCTATCTATATAATTTCTTTTTTACCCTAGCACAATAGTTTAAACTCGATAGACTATCGAGAGATCAATTTCCAGTAAATTTTTGCTTCAAAAATTCCTTAAGTATTTTTTTTATTATTTTATAATTCAGCATTTTCATATCAACCATTACAATATTAACCAAATAATGATGCAGCTTTGAACAAAAAAAAAAATTTTTGTTTATTTTTTAGTGTATTTTAATTATATTATATGCAAAGAGGGTTTTTACTTCTTTTTTTTTACTAGCAGATATGATCTGTATTTTCTTAGTTACAAGGAAACAAAAACATTTTTAAATTACTCACGTTACATATTATAAATTGGCCAAATATAACCTGCCATTCTACAAATTGTTTAAATATAATATATTAAATTCTAATAGCTTTAAATGAAATAAACTACTAATAATCTCAAAAATATATCAGAAATTTAAAAAAAAAAAACTAGTTTAAGACATATATTATAACGAAAAAATATTAAAACAAATCCCTTCCTCCTCACATCCATTAAGGTATTACTTATTTATAAATATTTTACTTCCAAAAATGATAAGTCCTTCATTATCAATTTAAGATCTCAAATTTGTCTGTCCTATTTTAATTTTGTAAAAGTTTGTAATTCCTTCATTAATTTATTTTCAACACATATTCTATTTCACAAGATATGAATTAAAAAACATATGCATAAAAAGGCACAGCTTTTAAGCACTTTTTATTATCAAGTACTGACAATGTAATGAAAATAGTTCAAGCAATATTGCGATGAAAATAAATTTTCACAAAACATTAATATTTCAATATACTTTTTAAGTATTAGAACAATATAATTCATTGCTATAATAAACTAAAAATTAGTTTTTAAATAATTAAAAAGAAGTAGTAAAATTTTTTCATACACACACAATAAGATAAATCCAATGTTGTATGAAGTGGAATTGATCATTACTTAGTTAAGGAGACAGACATAAAATACGATAGGTTTAGTAAAATTCATCAAAAGAAATTATATGCTGATAATACAAAACCTCCAAATTTAGATAAAGCATTACTTACTCTTTGATAGAAATCAATTTGAGCAGTAAGGTAAGTCTCCATCATACTTTTAAAATAAGCAACTCGTTCATTATGGAAATGATTAATCTCAGCTAAAGTTGCATAAGATATGACATCTGTACGTTGACTTATAGCTGCGACATCATCTTGACTAAGTTTACCATCTTCAGATAATTTCTTATGTTCTGCTACTTTATTCAAAGCCGACTGGAGGGGAAAAAACAAAAAAATTAATAATGTTAAATTTAATTAGAAATTTTTTAACTGTGCTTAGATTAATTCAGAATTGCTATACTAATGATAGAAATAAATTTCTAAGCTTTCAGTCACTGCCAAATTGAACACAAGTTGGAAATTACCAATTTTAAGAATAAAATTCAAAAATTAATAAAACAATATGAAGTATTATAAATGTTATTCACATTTGAGATAACACATTAATATTTCACTAAAATATAACAGTTTCTGGCAAAGATGTACCCTAACCTGTTTTTTCTGCTAAAAGTTCTTCTAGCATATATTTCAAAATTTCTAGGTTGTTTGGTCTATCTAAGCTAATTTACAACAGTCATTTTGCATTAAAATTAAAATTGCACATATATCTGTTTAAATTTTCTATCAGTTCTTCCGCAATGGTTTGACACAAAAATAAAGAGTTTCAATTTAGAAATACTATCCTATTTATAATATGAAGTCCATTTGGTGTTTCTAAGATATTAGGTTTTAAATTTCACTTAAAAAATCAAAATGCTGCATGTGCTTATACTGCACTATGCTGCAGATTGCCACAGTAGAACCTTTTAAAGCTTCAGCAGTTATTCCCTCCACACTTTGTTGAGTACAAATAGATTTATCAACAAAATGTACTACAGTATGGCCTAAGAGAAATTTTTCTTCCATAAAATCTACTTGCAGACTGTAACCCCTATTAAGATATTGGATCCCCTCCACCAATAAAGATACATATATGCCAAGGGCAGGACTGTCGCTAAAGTTTCCCAAAAATTTAATCATTTTTTTAAAAATAGTTACAAATTTGAGTTTTCCAGATTTTGATATTTCCTACATTTTTACCAGTCCAAAGTATTCTAGGTCATATAACAACACTAATTATTGCCAATTATACATTTAAAAAGTGGAAGGATGGGATAAACTAAAAATGGAAGTATTTAAAACTGCAGGAATATAACAAACCTTAAGATAATAGAAGAGTTATATAAAACTAAGCAATAAACTATTTTAAAGATTTAATATACTTTAATAATATCAGAAGTTTTGAAGCAAGATTTATTTGAATATAAAAATATTTCCATAATATCTGTTGCATAAAAAATATTAAAAATCTCAGAATGATATAAAGAATCTTTTAAATAAAAACTAAAAATCAAATATGAAATTACTGCACATAAATTTACACTTCTAACAATAAAAGAAAAGCTAATTTTTAATAATGATCTAAATTTTTAAAAGATAAAATTGAAAACATATAGTTTAAAAATATCAAATAGAAACCAATTTTAGAATACAAATGTTGTATATTTTTTTTTAATGAAACTGGTCTGATTTAAAAAAAAAATTAAATTAAAAATAAAAATTAAATTGAGTGTTCTTTCAATGATACCTTTTGAATATGAACAACATCCGGCCATGCTGCAAGCATTCCTTTATATTCATGAAGTACATCAGCCATTGGTTCTGCATCATATTTTGGCTATAAAATGCAGATAATACAAATTAAAAAAAAAAAAAAACAGAAAGTTATTATTTTTCACACATTGTATTTTTTTTTTTTTTTAATATCCTTTTTTTTAAATATCAAATTCATTTACCTGTTCTTCATACATTTTCCCCAAATCTTCGTAAACACTTGCTGTATGTTTTATAGCAGCGGTAAGAGGATTAGAAGCTAAAAAATTAATATACTGATTAGAATAATTTTATTTTATATGTATTTAAATGAATTATTAATGAATTTAAATTAATAATTAATTCAAATTTTTTTAATCTTATTTTATTGATATACTTGAATGCTTACAAAATTAGATTTAAAAAAATTGACTACTTTATTTTGTGTTGTATTACCATAGATAAAAAAAAATGTACAAATCACAGAATAATATGTATCGTGCAAGTGTAAATGTTTTAAAGAATAATTACTAAAAAACTTTTTATATTACACTTTCCTATAATGTAGCCAGTTTATTTATATTATATTTAAAAATATTTTTATTAAATATTGCAGGAAAATTTGAAACCAAACATTAAATTGGAAATTTAAATAAATTGCAAATTATATAGTAGTTCGAAGATTCGATTAACCTAATTAAGATTGACTTATGTATTTTTATTAAGTAAATTTTAATTATACTTACTGTCAGAATTATACATTTCAAATGCTGTACCAAGATCATTAAATGATTCAGACATTCTTTGAATTTCTTTTTTAACAGCTGAAATACATATAAAAGCTAATGAATTTAAGTTCGGCAAAGCTAATATTATTGATGATTACGTTATATGAATCATTTTCTGTATTAAAAAATGTTTTATTACTCACACAAAATGTTTAATTACAATTCTGTTGAAAATTGACAAGCAATCAAAAAAAAAAAAAAAAAAAAAAAAATAGAATCTGAATCAGAATTTTCTTCGGTGAATTATGAAAATTACCCGAAGTATGCAAGATTTTCAGAGAGTTCATTAAAACAGGAACAATCAATAAAAAATATCAAAATATTTATAAGAAATAGAAAAAATAATGAATTATAGTAAATTCCTACCCAATATCTTGCCATTAAAAATATTTTTAAACCTAGATTATAAGCTGATACATATAATTTTTACCCCCTTTTTATATTTCACATATTAGTAAAAAATAAGTAAATAAATAAAAATTTTAATTATTTTTTTAATTTCAAAAAATATAAATGTAAAAATAAGTTCTTTTAAAATTGAAAAAACACTGCTTGAGAATGAACTTATCCATACATAATTAATGAAACTTCAATGAGCAAAGTGAGTGATTCTTTTTAAAAATAAAAGGAAGTAACTTATAGAAACTATGGACAATAGAAAGTAGCCATTTTTTTTTTTTTTAATAAGAAGCAAAATAGAACATATATTATACAACAATGTGTAGAATGAGATAAAAAAAAAACAATGAACATAGCAGCAATAAATTACTTGAAATTGCATGTTTGTAATTCTGTGAAATATGGCCATTAATACTTTGTTTTTTATAGTTTTTTAAGCATATTTCTTTTCTTAGAACACTTTCAATGTGTCATTTTTTTTATTTATTATAATGGCCTCTAAAAAGATTTATCTCCACTAGGAGTAAAACAACAAAACTTCATTGGGAACCGTTATGTGAATGAAATTAAGTAAACCAGCACAAATCCTTCATAAAAACCTACATTGCTATAGATTCTTCTGATAAAGTAAATATTTCTTAAAATGCAATGTTAATTTTTTTTTAAAAAAGAAAATATGTCAAGTTATTTCAAATCAAAGGAATGCAGAATACTAGAATTATTTTGATTTTAGTCATATTATATTTTATCTACTAATAACATTATTAAATAAACTATATATCAAGAGGTAATATTGTTGATTTTTATTTACCACATTGAGACATTTTTTTCTTTCTTTCTTCTTTTGTATGTGATAATTAAATGCATTACACATAAAAGTGCAAAATACTGCATTTTTGCCTGTAATCTGCAATCATAAATTTAGGGAGATCTGACAAAAATGATCTAAAATAATCGGCAGATATTACACTCTCACCTATATACCATCCAAAAATTAAATTCTGTTTTGTATATACGATTGAAATCTTAGAATAACATTTTTCAACTTAGGATAGTGTTTCTGATACAATAATACTGCAAGTAAAAAGAGTTATATAAATAAAATCTTTATAGAGATAAGAACTCGATAAAAAAAAAACCCTGAAGAAATTTCATAGAAATAAAAGCCATTAAATAACAGACTTCATTGGAAGAATGATTTTTTAACACATAATAACAATTACTCAAAACCTTCAAATTTGCTACTATCCAAATTTCAATGGAAAAATGTAGACAACTGTCTAACAATTCATCAGCAGCATAATCACAAAATAAAAGTGATTATTGTTTAGTATTAACATTCTTTTAATAATTCCGTCTTCAAGGCTTTTCTTAATATATTTGTACAAATTGGCATATGGAACACGCAATTTTGCCTCCTTTAATAAAAGTTTAACTACTTTAAATCACCAATATCTTCTATGAGTTGCTAAATTTGTTTTTAAAAGACTGATTTATTCTTATATAAAAGAAGAATCAATTTTATTAATGCTGTATCCTCGAATAATGGCCAATTTTGTAGATCAGCCATAATAAAAGGATTTTTTTAAATTTTAAAAATATACTCTTATAGAATATGTGCCAATGATAGGTTTAAAAAAATCTTTTTTTTTTTAACCCTCTAAATGTCTAAATGTTATCCATGCATTCATTTCCCCTCAATTCATTCAAAAGGACTTTACTCATTTTTTGAAGCATCTTTTGTTTAAAAGTTACCATGGGTGACAATTTCTTTTGTTAACAGCATAACATAACACAACTGTAAAAGCTTTTTCTAGCTCATTGTATTAATAGAACCTTGGAAAGGAATGATCTGATTTGATTGGCAAGCTGATCAATGACAGACATAATTTTCAATTGATGACATTTCTTTTTTTTTTACATCATGAAAGCTACTGTCTTCTCAGTTTCTCGGAACTTTTGGTCAACCCTTGTAAAAATCTGTAGCAAAGCCACAGTTATTCATGAAATAGTAATGCCAGGGTCCTACTATTTAAATTTTCCAAGCTCATTTATTTGGCCATCATTGGTGTATTATAAGCAGAAAATTACAATTCTGTAAATAATTCTACAAATTATGAAATGTATTGTTTGTGTATCCGAACATTAATTATATAAAATTATTTACATGATGTTCAATATTATATACATTTTTTAAGCATATACAGTGGGCCACAAAATTGAGTATACACCTTAGAAACTTAGAGACTTTTTGCAATTACAAATTAGATATTGCTTTAAGATGATTGAATTTTTAACCTTATATACTTTAGTCTATGCTTTACCGTACTATACTTATAAAATTGTTACGCTTCTTTATTTTTTACGAAAAAAAATAAAAGATCTGAGACGAGAGCAAAAAAAACACCACAAAAATAAGTATACACCTTTATTAATTTTCTTTTAACGTACAAATTAATATTTTGTTGCATAACCTTTTGCTTGAATTACAGCTTGTAATCTTCTGGACATAGATTCTACTAGTGTTTTAGTGGTTTCAACAGATATTTTAGACCATTCTTCTCTCAGAACCTTCTTGAGAACTTCCTTGCTTGTGATTTCGTGCTCCTGTACAGCTTTCTCTAATTGCGACCACAAATTTTCGATGACGTTTAGGTCTGGAGACTGGGTTGGAGTGTGTAATTGCTTCTTGCAATGGTACAGCAAGTATAACTGCACAATCTTCGCAGTATGCTTGGGGTCGTTGTCCTGCTGGAATATGAAGCTTGACCCAAGCCCCAACTTACTGGCACTTTTTTTTTTTCAAGTTATCCTTTAAAATCCCCAAATATACGTTTGTCCATAATACCATCAATAAAAGCAAGCTCTCCAACTCCTCCAGCCGACATACAACCCCAAACGAGGACAGATCCACCTCCGAACTTGACTGTCTTAATGGTGTTTTAGGTGCCAGCGCTTTCTCAGCTTCTCTCCATATTTTAAATCGTCCATCGCTTCCGTAAAGATTAAACTTACTTTCATCAGAAAATATTACAGTGTTATAGAAAGAAATAGGCTTTAAACGATGTTCTTTGGCAAAAATCACTCTCTTTAGTCTATTCACATACTTGATGAGTGGTTTTCGTATTGGTGTACGGCCATGAAACCCATATTGGTGAAGGGTACGTCGAATTGTTTCAACTGAGATCTTTTTCCGATTGTAGAGGACATCGATAAAGCTAATTTAGAGGCACTCACCCTCGGATCTTTCTTTACTGAGTGAATGATCTTCCTCTTCTCAGTAGTACTCAGTATTTCTTTACGTCCTCTTCCAGGAATATTGGCCACAGATCCAGTTTTTTATACTTCTGTAGTTTTTTTGGACACAACCATGAGTTACGCCAATCAACGAAGCGATTTCTCAAAGAGATTTGCTCTCTTTCGACCATTTTACAACCAATAAAAAGCTTAGATTCAGTAGTTTCTCTACGAGAGCTCATTTTAATGATTTTTAATGAGAAAAATACTATTTAAAAGAGTTGAAGTGCAATAGCACATGTTATAAGCAGCAGCTACTCCTGAAACTCTTTAAAGAAAATTTGAAACTAAAAAAGTGGAGGCATAATTTACAAATATAAGAAGTGTATACTCAATTTTGTGGCATGGTTTTCTATCTTTTCTTTGAATCGCTTAACATTTTTCGTAATAAATAAGTTAACTATAGAATTGTGTTATTATAGGATGGTAAAGCAGAGGTTAAAGTATCTAGGATAAAAAAAATTATCTATTTAAATCAATATTTAATTTGTAATTGGAAGAAGTCTAAAAGTTTTAGAGGTGTATACTCAATTTTGTGTCTCACTGTAACTATATACAAATCGGGTGATATTTTTAATCATTCACTTTGTATTGTGTACATATATATTTTAAATAAATATATATTTGATAAAACAAATGAAATAAAGAGCTATTAAAATGAGGAAAAAAATGCATTTTTTTTTTAAGAAAAAAAAAAAAAAGAAAGAAAAGAATAGAAGGGGGAAAAAAAGTTCATTCAATAATTGTTGAGGAATTGATGAAAATATTAAATTTTTAATATTACATGAATTTAAAAAAAAATAGTTACATTAAAAGCAGAAGATTTTTTTTTGAAAGCATTAATTCACTTACGTCCAGCATATCTTTTGTGTTGCTCAATAGCTACACTGAACAATTGTTTTACACTGTCATCCATTTTTATAACAAATCTATTAAAATGATCTATTTGTTTCTCACTAAAAAGAAAAATAATAAATGAAACTATATTAGAGAATTTTATTTCTTGGATACATACAAATGTACATTATTGCAAGTAAAACAGAATAAAATAAATCTTTAATTGGTCTGTATGCGATTTTAAAACATTTTTAATGATAATATGTTTTACTAGTCAGTTATAACAAGATTGTAATACATAGCATATTAATAAAGACAACTAAAAAAATATAATAGTAGTAATTATCTGTGATTGTGGACTAATTATGAATTTGTGCATAATTTATGAATTAGTGATTTTTAATATGTTAAGTCACATAACAGAAACTTACGTGGAGGAAAGATATAAATAGTCTAATGTTGTTTCTTTTGTTAATTAATAGAAAAATTTTTAAACATATTTTTGTAATAGTTTTATTACACAAGGAGTAAGAAAATATAAAATAGGTACATTTTTTTTTTTTTTCTTTTTGCAAAAGCTATTTTCATGCATGGTCTTATTTTAGCCTTTCCTTAAATTAAATCAAGTAGTTGAAGTACCATTTACAGTTATTTTTTACAATAATTATTAACATATAAAAATTGTTGATTATATATAGACAGACTTAAAATAAATATACTAAAAAAAAAACTGTTCAAGTTATGACCAGCAACAATTAAATAATGAAAAATAAGAAAATGATAACAAACAATTTTTTTCTTCTTAAATTTAGAATGTTCCTTTAATAATTCAAAATTTAACATTTTATACAATAAAGATAACTTTAAAAATCTAGATTATATATTATACATTAAAATACAAAAAGTTTTGCTCAAATTAAAATATCTTTGAACATGTACATCTTTTGTATAAAAATATGTATTTACAGTGCATGCTAACTTACTTCTTAAATTAAGTTAAAACTTGTAACTAAAAATTAATAAACAAAAAAATACTTTCTTAATGAGCAAAATTATTTCAAAATGTCTTTTAAAAAAGATCTAGATCTTTGAATCAGAAAACACTAGATATGAATTTTTCCACTAGTTAAATATTTAAATAATTGATAGCCTTATTAAATATAGATTTTAAAGATATTATTTTATTTAATTAAAGTATTTTAAGAAGAATTTTAAAGTATGTTTTATTGACTTATTAATTTAACTGTAAATAAATTAATATAAAAATGAATTACTATGTCTTTTATAAGAATATAGTCATTAATTAATTGATGATTTTTAATGACTATTAAACAAGATTACAGAAAAAAATCACTAAAACAAAAATACATTTAAATTAAGAAATTCAATAATATACATACACACATCCATTATCTAAAGGATTAGAAGGGGTTGAAATTGCATGGAAAAATGAACCACCAATAAGTTTGTCCTTTTCAGCATTTCTCTTACCAATTTTCCATCTCTGCATGGGGAAAAAAAATCCATCTCACATTCAATATCATTTAAAGCAATATTTTTTACCATAAAAAAAATAATAATTATAAAAATCTCCAAAAGCATTATTTAAAACAGGTGTAATTTAGGACATCCAAAGTAAAGATTGCAATATTAAAATATAATTCAGTAATTTTTCACAATATGTAATAATAAATAAAAATGCTAGCAATTATATTTACAAAATTAATAGGTATTTCATAAAATTTTTATTTTCCAACTTAGGCATATTTTAAAATTCTTCGATAAAAAATAAAGTAATGCTAAACATTTTTAATATACAGAAAAGCTATCAAATTTACAAATAAATAATTGATTTAAAAAAAAGATTTGTATCACCATAGCATTATGCCTAACTTGAAGTTCTTTTGATTTAAAAAAATATATGGTATATTTTATTGATACAAAGCACACAATAACAAATTAAATAACTTAATTTCTCAGTGAATACAAGAAAGAACAAACGGAAAAAAGTAAAAACATCAATTACATCATAAAATCTATCATCAATATATGTTCACTGTTACTCCAATCAATATAACTATACTTTCGTTGACAATTTTAATATTTTTTTAATATTAATTAATTTTAAGTTGCATTTTTTGATTTTTATACATATATAAAAATATTGAAAAACAAAAAGTACCTTGTCATCTGTACAGGTCAGAAAATGCATCCACACTTCACTTTGAGACAAAACAGGATGACGGCAAATTCTATTGACCCACATTTGAAGTTGATTTTTTCGGTGATCAATAAAGTCTTTTTCATAACGTCCTGATATTTAAAATGAAAAATAATAGATTAGTAATTAACACAGCTTATTCAATTAGTATAGAATTTTTTGATTATTCTACAATATTAAAACATAAAATTATGATTAAGTTGCATTTTTATAAAAATTAATAAACAGAATTCTTAGAAACCTTCGATAAATAAAATTCTAATTATTCTAACTATTTCATAGATATATTTGAAATATGTCATACAGAGTATTATTCTATGTGTGCATTATAACTAATAACATTAATAAGCAATAAACTTCAATACATTTTACAAAAAAGAATCTTAACGCAACTCAATTAAATGATAATAGCAATATATAATGGATACATAACATATAATAAATTATGCACATGAAGGAATTTAAAAACAAAACAATGCAGTTAATTATAATGAAACTTATTTTTAAACATTTACTATGATAATCTATTATTTAAACTTTGTAAAGTATTGCACGATGTTATATTATATAGCAGAAAATTTAAATATGTATATGAGTTTAATTAAAAGAATGAGCTAATTTTTACTATTGATTGTTATAACTTTATCAGCCAACAGTTTTAGATAAATATAGTAAAATACAAAACTAATAAAACATATCAAGCATACATAAAACAAAAATGGCTGGTTTTGAAAATTTTTTTTTTTTTTTTTTTTTTTTAAATGTAACTAGACAATATTTAGTTACATTTTTAACAGATTTAAATGGATAGATTATTGAAATATTAATGGTTTAGTCTGGGTTATGTTAGATACTAAATTAATACATCAATTTTTAAAAACATCATTTAAAATAAATTTGAGTTATAAGCAATTTAAATATCTGATTTGGATATTCAGAAATTTTTTTGGGCCTTTTAAGGATATTTTCAATACTTTTTTTTTTTTATTTATTTAAATACAATAATGACTATCAATTTTGTGCTTAATACCTGAAAAGAAAGTGTCCTTTTAATTTCAAAGGTTAAGATATAACATTTATTACTTCAATATACTGAATAGTTTTTTAATAAATAGCAAATATTAAACAAAGTATGGTTATTGCATATTAAATTACCTGAAATTTGTTTATCAGGAAGAGGAGGTATAGGTATTGAGGAAAATTTTTCTTCCAGCCGTTCATGTAACCAATCAAAATGCTTGTATCTTCTACTGACAGCAATATTGTTAAACTAAAAATATGAAATTAAATTACTTTTCATGAGCATAAGATTAATTATTAACTTAGTTTTCATCATCATCATGACAAATATATTACATGTAACTTTCTACAATAATTTCCTTTAATTAGGATAGGTTTTTAATAGAGGTCCAAAATAGCAATATTTGAAGAAATTAAAATGAACAAACAACAAATTAGAATTAACCGGAAGAAATTTTGAATATATAAAAGTAATAAAATTTTCTTTTTTTACTAAAAGAAAATTTTTTAACAAAAAATACTTACAGAAGGTATAAGTTGATATGCAATAAAGCTCTTAAGACCTTTTAATTTGGTTTTTTTATTTGGAGAGTCTACGCAGCATGTGTACGGGGAAAGACTTTCCAGCCATTTTATTTCTCCATTAGTTTCCTACATAAAAAAATACAATAATTATCTATGTATAATTACACATATTATATGATGATTAAAAACCCCAATAGTTCTGAAAAAAATGTCAAAAAATTATTTTAAGATACAACTAAATATAAAAATAACAATATGATTAGAAGTAAATTGATGTAGGAAAAGTAATTATAAGTAAGATCAACAAAATTAACTTACATTTGCAATTCTGCGAGAATTTTTTTTTCTTCCCCATTTAAAATAATTATTTTATTTTGTACGACATTTAGAATTTATAGAATTCCACTTCTTTCATAGATCCATAATAATAAATTATATATATTTCAAACATAAAAGATAGGAATAGGCTGATATTGGTTACACACATTGATTTGTTTAGCATATTTTCAAATTTAGAGAAATAAAAACACCTTCCAAAAAATAAACGTTTTGTAAAACATAATTCAGTATTTTTAGATCAATGACTAAATTAATTGCTTTAAATTCTATTTTCGTATATATATATATTAGTACATAAAATTTTTACATGCATGTAATTTAGTATATTTGCCATATATATATATCTAGTTTTTAGTTATAAATGTTATACTAGCAAAAGCTCATAAAAACACTATAGTTAATTTTCAAGATTAAATTGAGAAAACTCTAGTTTGTTAGAAAAAACAACAACAACAAAAAAATTCATAACAGGAATTAATTTTTAAAAACATAAAAATTAAATTATTTAATACTTAATATAAATACATACTATAATAGTAATACATTGTTCAGTAGGAACAGAGATATTTGTCTCTCCCAATATATATCCCTCCCCTCCAGATTTTACAAAAGTAGAAAACCTGAAAAAAATATATATATATTACAATCACTAAATTTAATTAAAATAAAATAAACATCTAAATTTAGCACAGATCATAGTAAATTATATACAGAATTCAGTCTGATTCAATTATAGTACTACACATTTTCGGCAGAAGTTTTCATAAAAATTGACATCCTTTATGTACACCATAAAACTATAATGAATTTAAATTAGAATCCTTTATCATAAGCATGACAACTACTTATAACACTTACTTAGTTATAACACTTAACTAATAAGCAAATGGTGATTTGTAATTTTTTTCTTCTGCTACAATTTCATTCATATCTTTTTCTTACTGTCATAAAAATTAAATCTGAAATAAATATATTAAAGAGATTTTTGATAAATGAAATGTTACAGCAAAAGTATATTCCAGGGAGGACCATTAGCATAGTAAAACATTTTTAAAATGACATTACCTATTAAAACTTTTTTTTAAAGTTCCCCTGGTCTCCACAACTCTTTGCGACTCCCTCGGGTCTCTAGAAGTGGCTAATGAAGCATTGGAAACCTGACTCTGAATACCACCAACATGGTCCTGTAATTAATAAGAGTTTAAATAAGCACTTTTTGTATAATTCAACATAAAAATATTTAAAATTAAATTAAGACAACTAATAAAATTAGCCATAATTAAAACTCATGTCATTTTTTAAAATTATTAATAGTACAAAATTGCTAAATTAAAGAACTAATGAAATTATTGTAAAGAAAAATAATCACATAATACAAATATGAATTTTGTAATTACTCTATTTTTTCCCCACCCATTTAATAATAATAATAATAAAAAAAATATGTCATTTGAACTATCAGTACTATAAAAAATATATAAAAAAAAATAATAATTAATAAAATTCATTGTGAGAGAAAAAAAAAGTCCCTAGACTATAAACACAACTACCTACAATTTTTACCAAGAAATCAGCTTTTTATTTTTTTTTTTTTTTTGTAGTATATAATCAATATACAGATCTATTTCCATTATTATAACTTATAATTTAAATAAATGGTTTTTCATTAGTCGCACTTAAAAATATTCTTTCAGAAATTTTTTTTTTTAAGTATTATACATACAATTAGAAAAATTTGCTGAAACAAACACAAAAGAATTCTTACAAAAAAAAAAAAAAAAAAAACTGTTTTTGTAACAAAAAGAATATAACCAAAAAAGTTATGTTTTTCATATAATTTATGTTACAATGAAGTTATGTGAAACAAGATACTTTACTAAACCAGATATTGCATTAAAAAAATTATTTTGACATAAAAATAATAATAAGGGAAATATTTTACATCAATATCAAAATTTAACAATAACTTTCTTAATAAAATGATTTGCAAGTTTAATTTTTATAAAAAATTCAGTGGTATTACAATATATTTCCCAGCAATTAAAATTATCTGCATATGTAATAAATTTTTAGTTATTTTTAATTTACAATTAATATAATGTGATAATATATTCACAAAATCATCAAAAAAATAAAACCAATTCAAAATTAAAAATTACTTTATACCTGTAGATTAATCTTAAAATGTGGAATTCTACAGTTAAAACAGACTATAATAATTTATTGTTGATAACTACTCTGCAGCAAAATGAACACAAATAAAAAACATTATCTTTATCATGCAAATCTTAAAAAAAATTAAAAGTTTTTCTTATTAATATTTTTATATAGTTTGAAAATAAGTGTTTTATTTAACAATAACAATAGAATAAAAAGAAACAAATTTATTGAATAAAAAGCAGCAAGCACAGAAAGCTTCTTATACAGCAATTTAATTCTAATTGAACTAAATGACTGATTTAAATTTTTTGAATTGCAAGCATTTAGAACAAAAACCTGGCTATATACAGAATCATCATCATCCCAGTCATCGTCCCAATCATCCACAGCATCAACGCCTGGCAAAACAGATTCAGAGAAAGCTGTTATCTGAGCATCAGCAGGTGGTGGGGGAGGTGGCATTGCAGGAGGCGGTGCACTGTTTGTCGCCTATTAAATATGAAATCCAAAATTTAAACTATACAAATATCTGAAAATTATTTTATGTGTTATCAAACACTTTCATTTGAAATTCATAATATTATATATAAATCTAATAGAAAGATATATAAACATAATACTGAACATAAGAGGGAATTTCAAAACTTCAAAAATTTATAGTCCAAAAAGTAATAAATTATTAAAAAATGCAATTTAAAAAGAATGGAAAAAAATTATAGTGAAAACAGAAATAAATTTTCAAAAATTAAACATTTTAATAGTCTTTTTAAACACTATTTTGAACACAAATTATATATAGCATATAACAGTTAAAATATAACGTTATCAAAAAATCAATCACTATTTATATTTAAGAAAATTTCACCAGGCGATACAACTATATATTAGACAGAATCATTCCTAAAATGAGCAATAGAAATTTATAATTGAAATTTTCCAAAACAATTTGTAAGGGTTTTCTTGGTATTCAAATACAAACAATTTGTTTCCCGATAAGAAAGAAAATTTTTAAAAATCAGAAGCATTATGGTAGATTAAAAATAATACTAAAAACAGAACCTAATTTTTGCCGTATTCTTATTTAAAGGAATAAATTTGTCACAATAAAATAATAATGCTTAGCAAAAAAAAAGGGATTTTTAATACTAAATACAATAATTTTTTTATTTATCATACTTCAGGCATTAAAACATGAATAATCTAAAACTATACAATTAGAAATATCTATTAGAATAAAATAGGAATATCTATTAGGAATAATGTAAATTAATATAATACTGTAATCAAAAATGTGAATCAAAATTCTGAAAGTCCAAATTTAAAATAACTGAACAAAAACTTTGCTTATTGACATCAATAATTTTATAACTTTTAGTCATAGAATTATTTATATTTATATTATTTTAGATACAATTACTTGAAGTAAAATCTTTCCTTTGAAGAAAATATAATTTACGTTTTTCTCTATTTATTTTGAAAAACACAAAAACATTCAAAATTATTTCATCAAGAAAATGCAACACAGGTAATTCTTTATTTACATTAAGAACATTACAAATTTAAAAATAGAAAACTTTTAAAAACTATTCCTTTATAGAACCATTCTATACAACATAGTTTTTAAAATAAAGCAAATAAATAAAGTTAAGAGGCAAAATACTGAAATTAAAATAACACCATAATTGAATCAAAAATTGATATTTTTACCCAATCATCATCATAATTCGTAAAAACTCATGATAAGGCACAATTGCAATGCACATAGAAGCAAAGTTAAAGTAACAATAATTTAGTTAGTGCAAACAATAATCAATTATTTTTCTGTCAAGAGATAAAATGAGGTATCCTTTTAAATTATCTTTGTTGTTAATGAGACATTGAAACAATGCTTTTAAACAGAATTTAATCTTGGTTGTTAGGATACAAAAATTATCTTATCATTTACATCAGAATCAAGGTTGAGTGAAAAAGATTAAAAAAATGCTAAAATCAAGAACTTACAGAACACAATAAAATAATCTATGGAAAAGAAAACACTAGATCAAGAATGTAGAAAACAATAAAAGAATCAGTTGGGGGGGAAAAAAAATAGATATAATATTTGATAAGCTTTTCAATTCTTTCTTAATAAGAAATATGATATAGACATTAACTATGATCTTCAGCTTTATTTTAATAAAATTTAGTATTCTCTTTTTTTTAATGTATGGGAGTAATTTATAGTCTTTAAAATCTTAAATCTTTTTTTTTTTTTTTTCTTCTTTTTTGCATAAAATTTTTTTACATTATTAAGCATAAAGAATCTTGTTTTGATTTTTGTGAGCACCATATAAACATCCCTTGATGAATGTATATCCAAAATAGCACTCAAAATAAGAATTAGCAGCGATATGATGGTATGTACAAGATAAAATGGATTACTACCAATATACATGTGGAAAAACAAAAGCATTCACATTAAATGTTTTTTATAGGTTTGGAAAAATATGAAATTTTTATATAACTAAAATAAGCATTAGTCTCATTTCATTTATAGTAAAAATATAATTTATATGTTCTTGTCCATGCAATATTAATAAGTCAATATTGTAATTATATTTGAATTTACTGTATTAAAAGATCCATAAAGCATTTGTCTATAAAAATAAAATAAAAATATGGCAAATTCTAAACAAGACATGTTAAATTCTTATAAATTATTTTGTAAAGATTTACCAAATATTGATAAGAAAGCCACTGAATAAGATGTAAAGGCTTTTAAATTAAGTAATAAAAAAAAATAAACTCAACTATACTAACTCAACTAATTAAATATAATTGCAAATTAGAAAAATACTAAAAAAAAATAATAAAATTAAAAAAAAACTATTTTATATTTTATTGAAAATATAAAGTTATGACTTTTTTTTTGTTATAAGAAACCAGCCGACAGGAATAAAAAAAAAATAAGATTAAAAAAAAAAAAAATAATAAATAAAAATAAATTATCCATTTATGTTCATCAATACCATTTGCACAGCTGTTTTAACAAAAGCTAGCTTATTAAATAACATTGGAAAATCTGACAAGTACATTTCCTTTAATATTTCTTGTGTGAAATTTTTTAAAAATTTTATAATAAATTATTGAAAAAGGTTAATATTATTCTTTTGGAGAACATTTTAAAATAAAATAGATTTTTATAAAAATTACTTCATATACAAAAATTGCAATTATTTTATTTCTATTTTTGAAACATTAAGGAAAAATAAAAAACATAATAAATGTATGATTTAAATTTTAAAAACAAAAATGAAAATAAAACCATTCATGAACTATGCAAATTAAAATATTGTATATAATTTTAAAATCTACATATTAATTTAAATTATTTGTTTTTATGCATATGCATAGATTTATTTTGATTAGATAATAAATTGAATCAATGATTAATTTAGTTTATCAGCATTTCAAAAGTAAATAAAGTATAAAATGTTAAGCTAATAGTGTTTTAAGAGTATTACTTCAACATAACCAGCAGGAAAAAGTCCTTTTTGTCCCTTGCTGTTGACACCTTCCCACCATCCTTCACCAACATCCTTTAAATAAAGATTCATTATTTTAAAAAAAAAGTTTTAATAACTTTCAAAATTTATTGGATTAAAGTTATTCATATATTTTAAAATGACAAAATTCTAATCAATTTACAATAGAAAATATATAATAAAGCAATACCTTGACTTTTGAAAATTCTCAGAGTTATGGGATTCTTAATTTTTTTATCATCCGCTTTGTTGATGTTTATTTACAATATTTTATCTACAATATATCTTACAATTTTTGTGACTATTTAAGGCTTCATTGATTAAAATATTCTCCCAATAAAACCATCTTGTGATTTAATTAATTTGTCTGCATTGTGAGTACAAAATTAATTAAAGGAAATCTACAGCTGTTCACATATTTTTAATAATTCTCAGATATTGCTCCATTTATTTCTTCTTTTTTAACAATAACTTTTTTTCTAAATTTGGTTTACAAATTTTATCCCTTCTAATATATTTTGATCGCAGAAAATCTTCAACATAATTGATATCTTTTCTTTCCTTTCATTATCAAGTATTTTTATAGATAATTTTTCTATGGAGATAAAAGTAGATAATTTTAGAAAATAAAAAATTCTAGAATTTGGTAAGTCAAGAATTATTGAAAAGTTGGTTGAACTGCAGTTTTACTAAATATTTACGTTTTTTTTAAATTATTTCTATTTTTTTTTTTTTTTTTTTTGTACGCTTTTCGTTTTAATAAATACATATAAAATTTGCTTGATATACAAAGTTAACCACAGTTTGCACGAATTTGACTTAAGCGATTTTTGTCAAACCCACCTCTAGTAATACGTAGTATTACTGCATATTTAATGTAAGGAAAGTATGAAGATAGCATAAATGTTGGTAACTGAATAATTTCTTTTGAAAGTTAGCTGCAATTAAAGTTAAAAATAAAAATAAAAACAATTTTAAATCTTGGTTATACTAAAATTCTATTTTGAATACATGTAAGTTAATATATTAGAATTAAGCATTTGAAATATGAAATAATAATAGTAATAAAATTTCAACATTAAAATATTATCTAATTAGGTATAAAAGAATAATAGCAATATCATTAAAAGAAATACAAATGAATGTGTTATACCTTAAAAAAAATAGAAAATATTTTAAAAACAAGCAGCAATTTATATTTGTCTACCTCTGAAAAATTTAAAAAGGCATTTTGAATTTGTTTTAAAGGATTCAATTTTAAAAGAATCAATTTAAAGCAAGATTAAACTAAGCCAAATAAAAAATTCCAATGATTTAAAAGGTATTTCAAAAAATATGTATTTATTAAACGATACATTTACAGATTTAATAAATGTTTAATTTACCTACATTTTTAACAAAATACAACTATAACATTATTCAGAGCTTTATGTTTTAGAGAAATCCACAAAATAATATTAATAATAATATATATATATATATATATATTTCTAAAACTTGTACAGAATATATTAAGACAACACTTATAACATACTCAAAACACAAAAATAATCTCATAATTAATGTTATAATAAAGAAGTATTATGATTTCCTAAATTATATCACTTATTTGCAAAAAAAAAAAAGATACAATTAAAGTTGTTTATAATACTTCTTAACAAGTAAACATAAAAATTCTTACTTGATTAATAACAGTAAGAATTTCATTAGCAGCAATGCTTAGTTCTCCACTTCCAGCTTCAGCATCAAAATCATATAATGCCCGAACCTAGAATTTTTCCACGCAAAATTAATAACTTCAGAACTTTTAATAATTCATAAAATCTTGAAAAAAGATTTTATTTTATTATTCTAATTAAACAAATTTACTTCATATATTTTTGAAAGGCTAATTATGACAGATAAAAAAAAGCTTACAAAATAAATGTAAAAATACCACATTGCCATGAAAACAGAGGAGTTCATGGAGTTGGTTTTAGATGTTGTTGATCAAGTAGGATAAGAAAATAATGGTTACAGCCACCATTTTTTAGGACTGAAAATTCCCCCGCCCCCTCTCAATGGGAAATATACTAGTTAGGTATTTTACATCCCACTTCACTAATAAAAAAAAAGCAATTTTTAACTATTTATTCAGATTACAGTTATTACTAGTTTGATGTTTTGACCTATAGACTGAAATAAAAAATTTTTTTAAATACATTCATTTATTTAAAACATGGGTCTTCGACTTTCGAATTTAAAACAAGGGAGATCAAAGGACACAAAAAGTTAGATGGGGACAAGTCCTGTCACATTATACTATTAACTTTTTTTTAAATCAAGATTATATGTTTTTGCTATTCCATTATGATGTATGAACAAAACATGTTTTCATAAAGTTTGATACATTCTTATTACAAAGTGGAACTAATTTTGTACTTTAGTTTACATAGCAATTAGCTAGTATTAATTTCACAAGTATTCCATTGGCACAATTTGTATGATTGCAAAAATCACATAACTATTTTCTTTTTCCCTTAAAGTTCAGAACTACTTTTCAGTACAATATATTTTTTTGAAAATGATAAAAACTTGATCTACAACTGCAAATAATTGTCAGTAGATTAAAATAACTATACAAGTCTCATTAATTACGGATTTGATTTGGTCAGCCATTTTGTGCACACTTTGGCTTAAATTAGACCAGAAGCTGCAGTTTAACAATGATTCCGAACCACTAACAAACATCCATGCTAACACCAGGATTCGAACCTGAAGCCGGTGACACCAAAAGACCAGAGCATTAGCCAATTGGCCACACATCGCCATTAATTAAGGGAAGAAGATGCATATCAGGGAAATTCTTTAAAACCGTCTTTTTTTTTTTTAAATCTTTTCATCATTTATTTCAAGTTTTTTACTGGTTATATTTCTACCATTTTATAGATACTCTGTTATGCCATTTAAAAAACAAAAATGATTAAATACTACTTATACAAAAATGTCAGAATGTGTGTCTTGCTAAAACAGCATTGAAAGGATAATGGAGCCCATTAGAACAATCACATTTAACTTTAAAAAAATTGCAAGTAACATGGTAACAAAATTGCCTAATAAAATGGTACATATTAACAAAATAATATGAAAATGAAAAAGTTATTAACCTAATTAGTCAGTGTCTCTGCAGTTTTATTTAATGAACAATATGATTATGCAAAACTTCTATGTAGCACAGGATAGTGTTCATGCATAATTCAAAATCAGTATCTAAATTAAGATTCTCTCAGATTTACCATTTGAAATCTTGATTATTAACCTATGTATATAAATATAAGTTTAATATAACTATACTATTAGAACAGAACATTGAGTTCATCTTAACGTTCCCCATACACCAGGGTCCTCATACATCTCCAATCAGGTTTCTAAGCAAATGGTAATTTTACAGAGTACATGGAACTGTAATTTATATTGCAAAAAAAAAAGCTTAACATTTAGAAGTCATTTTTAAATAGAAATATCAACATTTATAGAGATAAGAAAAATTATTCTTTTATAAAATGAAGAAAAAACTTAAATTATCATAAGCCTGTCTTTATTGAAATGAGTTAAATTCACAGGTACAAACTAGCCTTATAAGGGCCATCTTGTGCAATTTTTTATTTTTTAAAATTTTAAAAATTACAGTCCCTGTCTCTATGTGCCAAACTCTTCCTTTACTTTTGTGAAGTCAAAATTTTTTATTTTAGAAATAAGGGTTTAGATATGGGATACTATTTTTTTTTTTGGTACTTACGTATTAATGCCACCGCAGCTACAGATTTGGTGGTTTTTAAGTGGCACCAATCTACACTTAAAATTTTTATGACAAATCAGAAAATATATAAAACACTTTATTTAAAACCAAAAACAAAATTCAAAACACTTTATTTAAAAACAAAGTAGTCAATTGGATTTCGGTGGAAAATGGCCGATATAAAGTTTAACATAGATTCAAAACAGCCTTTATTTTGCGCATTGGCAGCTCTTTATTGGTGCATTAACACAGCTTCTACTGTGGTGGCGCTAATACACAAGTACCTTTTTTTTTTTATAAATAAAAATAATTTATATTATTTCAAATAAATAACTTCAATAAGCCTTGTTGTACATGCAGAGAATATGCAGCATATTGTTGCAGCTACAGTTTAGAGATCAATATTTTAAAAATATTTTATAAATTTACCAAAATGTTTTTGTCTTTAAGCACTGAAACTAAAATATATGCACAGCCAATATGCTTATCTTCCATCTGTTCAAACATGCTCTATATTAAATTTAAAATTTTGAATTGAATATTTTAAAACAGGCAATTTTAAAATTAAATCTAGCAGCTAGTCAACAACTGAAAATAGAAAAAATTTACCCTTAAAGTAAATTGTTATCTATAAACAAAAATATGTTTTCCAAGGATAGTATTTAATTTCTCTATGCTTAATTCAATGAGCTAATTCCCTATATGAATATATGACAAAGAAAAATAAAAGAAAAAACATTAAGTCACCAAAAATATAAATTGATAATTATATTTACATAGATTAATGTGAACCTTTTTAAAGTCCCAAAATATCAATAAATTGTAGTTATAGATATATCAAAAATTAATTTAGATGATAATCTCTTGTTACTACAATTTTGGCCCTTTAATGTTCTCTTGAACAATAGAATTCGCTTTTTAAATGAACATCTATCACTTATCATTGACTTGATAAACATTTTCAAAATGATATCAAATTTATATAGAGATAAGATCCATTTAACTCTACTGCTGGATTTCAATTCAATGATGCAGAAGAACATAATAATACCAAGTCATTTTATGATAATATTTTGAAAATAAAATTTAGCAGCATGGAATTAATTCAATTTCGAATATTAGTTAAAAAAATACTTGGTAAAGCTGAGAAAATTTGAATTCCATTTGTGATTTTTATTTGTCTGCAATTGTTTTTTTTTTTTCAATCATTATGTTAAAAATCAAATATAAAAATAAATCAATACTGAGAAGAAAATTTACAAAGTCCAACAGACTCATTCATCTTATTATTTTTAACATTAAATAATTAATTAATAATAATTTAATTAAATAATAATTTTTAATTTAATTACATTAATAAACTTAAATATACATTTTAAGTATTTAAGATAACACTTTAATTAAAATTATTCTGAAATGTACTAAAATCTATGCCAAACAAGAACAATGAGTTCAGGAACCACTTATGATATATATGATTCAGAAATTGTCATTACTATTATACAGGCAAATAAAAACAAATATGTTAAATGATATCTGTAAAAAAACTAAGACATGGAAGTTAAAAATATTTAAGTAAATTCAAGTTTCAGATGTAAATATTTTTCTGTTTTTAATTGACATAAATTTGTATTTTGATACTTAGTAAGTTAACTCTGTATTCAGAATTGTTCATTTATAATAATTCATTACATTATATTTCTGTGCACACAAATTTATATAAATAATAATTATGTCGTAAGTAGCACATAAGTTTTCTTTATAAAATGCTTTATTTACATTGAAATTTTTCTTATCAGAAAATTACATTGAAATTTTTTTATTTACATATCAGAAAAAATTGAAATTTTTCTTATCAGAAAATTACATTGAAATTTTTCTTCTTTATCAGAAAATTACATTGAAATTTTTCTTATCAGAAAATTACATTGAAATTTTTCTTATCAGAAAATTACATTGAAATTTTTCTTTCAGAAAATTACATTGAATTATCAGAAAATTACATTGAAATTTTTCTTATCAGAAAATCATAACAAATATAAAATATAGCACAAAATATATAAAAAATAAATAAATAAAAATTGAACGAGTTCCTAACAGTATGTAAAATGAAATTGTCGCACATTTTTAATGAAATTATGTTTCCTTTTCTACAATACGCAACGAACTTCCAAAACTTTTTGTTTGTGATCCAGTTTATGGTATTCATATAGAACAACAAATTAAAAATAGTAACACAACTTATTGTTTCACTAATTAACAACCTAAGGTTTAATTCAATTGTACACAAAAGCAATTTAAGGAAATTTAATTTATAGAATTATAAACATAAAACTAACCTGGAATGACACCGCCATGTTTACATTACATATTATGTCACCTGATAATAAATTTAATGCCAGATATAATAAATAAAACTGTCAGTTAACAAAATTTTATCCTGAATCATTGTAAAAGCTTGGTGAAACGTGAATGACGTGACGTACATATTTTATCAAGTTTTAATGAAGAAAGTTTTGGATTTAATAAAGAAAACTGATAAAGTGCTTTTTTTTATTATTAAAAATTAAATTAATTTCAATTAGTTTTTTATATACACAAAAATATATGCCTGATTTCTTTTTATTTCTGTTTTATGAAATTATCTTTTCTAATTTATGTCTTAAGACATTTGATAAAATTTACAGATTTTATTACAATAGTTTGTTTCTTCTAAGCAGTGCTTTAAAATAATTATGATTTGTTAAAAATTTAAATTTCAGATTTTTATTTAATTTATTTTCCTATATAATATTAAGAATTATACAAAAGAAGTTTTTCTATACAATATAAATAAGTTAAAATTATAGACAGAGCACATTTGAATACTCAATATTAATGATTTTTGTATAGTTAATCTTTCTTATCCGTAAACTTCTCTGTCAGCCTTTTTCTTCATGAAGTATATAGGTAACGTTGTTTGGCATTACATTTGATATTATTATTCCCGCCAGTTTCTAAGCGCTTGCATTTTGTTAATGTGTTGTAATTTTTCTAGTATCTGAATCACGTTTTTAATTTTATTTTTTATCATAACAACTTAGTAACTCGTAAGCTGTACTGCCCATAATAATTACTTCTTATATATTTAATAAAATATCACTTAAGAATGGCTAAAGTTCATGTAATGAATGTGGTTGTTCTTGATAACCCATCAGCTTTTTTCAATCCATTTCAGTTTGAAGTAACTTTTGAATGTATTGAAGATTTAAAAGAAGGTATTTAAAAATATATTTGTTTCTTTCTTGCAATTTGAATTCTGATATTTTTGTAATTTCAATTTGTTGCTTGTTATTGCGTGTTGTGTTAATTATCTTGTTTACGCATTGCTAAGTGTTTTAAACAGTAATAAAGATAATTTCTAAAAATATGAAAGTAAAAATTATAGTAATATGCAAAATATTATCACTAAATATATTACAAGCTTTTTTATTGCATATTAAGTTTGGCTGTGTTAATAGAATAAATTTTTCCCGCATTGTGTTAAATTTGAAAAATAATGCGATGACGATATCAATAAGATTCAAATGCCGATGATTAAAAGAGATATAAATTTTGTATAGTTTATGTATTGATATTCAGTATACAGAATTTAAATAACTTAGATACTAATTTATTTATTCCATAAATAGTAATTTTTAAATAAACTTAAAAAACATAATTTAAATTAGGAATGGATCAATATTCTGGTGTGATTAAAGAAAGAGAACTGTACATATTGCATTAGCTATCAAGTTATATACTAAGTTATTAATTTTTTCTATACATATTTAAAAAAAAAGTTTTTCTTATGAATATAACTTTTTCAATTTGGATCTTGAATAGAAAAGACTATAAAACTATGTGAATATAAAACCATCATAGCAAATAATTATCCTGTAACAATTTGTAATTCTTAATAGATATTAATAATAGTTATTATGAATTTGATGTTCATCCTTTTTTAAAGCTCCTGTACTGAAATCTACATGCTATTTTTATAATCTTATTGTGCCTATTAAAATTGCACACTTGTATAATATTTCATAAATAAGATACATAAAAGAGAAGTCTGCATATTGTGTTTGTCTGTAGCATAAAAACTGGAAATTTTCTCTTTATGTATTAGGTTATATAAAAAAACTTCCCAAATTTGTAAATTACATTCCATTAGCTTTAACATGTTATGTTTTCGTAAAAAAAAAAAAAAAAAATTCAAGATCTCATACACTTGAAATAACTTGTAATTAAAGCATTGTTCTGTACATAATGCATTAGCTATCAAGTTATATACTAAGTTATTAATTTTTTTCTATGCACATTAAAAAAAAAGATTTTGTTTTATAAATATAACATTTTCATCATAGATCTTGAATGGAAAATAATTTATGTTGGCTCTGCTGAAAGTGAAGATCATGATCAAACATTAGACACTGTCTTTGTTGGACCTGTGCCAGAAGGACGGCATATGTTTGTTTTTCAGGTTGGTTCTCTTTCTCCCTCTACAGATGACTAGATCAAATTTTAGGTAACCTTGATATGGTACCTTAGTTTAAGTAGATTTCATAAAAATCTTAAAATTTCCATGAGCTATATTGAAAAGTTTTGATAATTTTCTCTTTATGATATTTTTATTTTGTATATTTTTTATATCAACTATACAAAAAAGTAGGCATTGTTTTTTTTTTTTTTTTTTTTTTTTTTTTTTTCCCCCTATTGAAAACTTTTGCCTGTTCTCTGCACTTCACGTATTTTGAATGTCAAATCTTTTGTTAAAAAATAAGGTTACATGTTAAAAATTATATACATAATTACCCCTCCATGTGTATTGTAAAAGCTGACAATATATAATCATTTTATCCTGTTCTAAAAGTTTAGTGATTATTTTTGTAGTTTATTACGACATTCACAATTTTTAAAAAAAAATTTTTGATGTTTGTAGTTATTTAAAATTCGTTTTTTGCCTCTAATTATTATAAAATCCTCTTTTGATTTGAAAGTAATTTTCGGTTTGTTGAAACCTAAATTTGTGTTTCATTATTTCTTATTTAGAATATAATTCTATAAACAAAATAAGAAACAGTTTGTTTTAAGGCAATGCAGGCCAAAAATTAAAAATAGTAAAATAATTATTTAAAATAAAAAATCAAAGCATTATAGTGTTAAAAAATGCTGTAACAAAAAAAAAAAAAAAAAAAAAAAAATAGTAAAACTGAACCTTATGTAATTTAAAAGGTAATATGTAAATCTGAATTAGACTAATAAATTAAAAGATGAATTTTACAATGCAGTAAGTACAACCTATATATTTTAGAATAATCAAAATTGTTTGTAATTAAAAGAGTGTATTAAAGTGTTTTATATTTAAAAACTGGTTATTAAACAGATTTTTGTTTTAATGAAAAGATCATGTGCTTACAAAACAGTAAACATAAATTAGTATAAGCTAAATCTTATCGGTGGATGACATCGTAAATATAAAAAAAAAAAAATCTTGTGAAATGTACTGCATATAGGGCCATTACATGTAATACCCATGCATATGTTGCTTTACACTGAAGTGACAAAAGTCATGGGATACCTCTTAATATCGTGTCGGCCCTCCTTGCCCCCGGCGAAGTGCGGCAACTCGACGTGGCATGGACTCAACAAGTCGTTGGAAGTCTTCTGCAGGAATATTGAGCCATGCTGTCTCGATAGACGTCCGTAATTGTGAAAGCGTTGATGGTGCAGGATTTTGGGCACGAACAGACCTCTCGATGATGTCCCATAAATGCTCGATGGGATTCATGTCGGGCGATCTAGGTGGCCAGATCATTCGTTGTCCAGAATGTTCTTCAAACCAATCGCGAACAGTTGTGGCCCGGTGACATGGCGCATTGTCATCCATAAAAATCCCATTGTTGTTTACATGAAGTCCATGAATGGCTGCAAGTGATCTCCAAGTAGCTGAACATAAGCATTTCCAGTCAATGTTTGGTCCAGTCACACCAGAGGACCAAGTCCATGCCATGAAAAAACAGCCCACACCATTACGGAGCCACCACCAGCTTGAACAGTGCCTTGCTGACAGTTTGGGTCCATGGCTTCGTGGGGTCTGCGCCACACTCGAACCCTACCATTAGCTCTTGCCAACTGAAATCGTGACTCATCGGACCAGGCCACGGTTTTCCATTCATCTAGGGACCAACCGATATGCTCACGTGCCCACGAGTCGCTGCAAGCGATGTCGTTCTGTCAGTAAAAGGCACTCGAGTTGGTCTTCTGCTGGAATAGCCCAAGAAAGCCAAATTTCTCTGCACAGTTCTAACAGACAAGTCCCACATTGATTTCTGCGGTTATTTGACGCAGTGTTGCTTGTCTGTTAGAATTTACGACTCTTTGCAGACGTCGTCGATCTCGGTCGTTAAGTGCAGGCGGTCGACCACTGCACTGTCCATGGTGGGATGTTATGCCTGAAATGTCATACTCTCGGCACACTCTTGACACAGTGGAAAAAATGCGGAAATGTTGAATTCCCCTAACGATTTCCGAAATTGCATGACCCATGTGTCTAGCTCCAACTAACATTCCGCGTTCAAAGTCTGTTAATTCCCCTCGTGCGGTCATCATCACGTCAAAACCTCTTCACATGAATAACTTGAACAGAAATGAAAGCACTGCGCATTTATACCTGTTCTACGCGATGCTACTGCCATCTGAAAATTTGCATATTGCTATCCCATGACTTTTGTCACTTCAGTGTATAATTGATAGTTTTGAGGACAGAAGTAAAAACATGAACGCAGATCTGGTATAAAATCTTCCTGGAAACTCAAACAAGTCAAATTGTTAGGTTTTCTAAAAAATTTTATTCATTAAAACTAATATTTTTCTTGATTTTAGATTCAATATTTTTGAATTTTGTGCTGATGGTGTAACAAAAAATTATTTAAATTGTTAAAGTAATAAAATTATAACATATACTTATACAAGATTTTATGTATTTTCATTTATATTAAAGATTAATTGTGGGGTATAAACAATTTTCATTTGATATATCTTATCCTTTGTAAGTACTTGTTTATCCGTTGTATTAGTATTGAGTAAAAAACAATTTCTAATTTGATTGAAAAGACAAACTATGATCTTTTAAGAGTGGATGATAAACATACAGCATTTTTTTTTTTTTTTTTTTTTTTTTTTATCTCTTAGCTTTCAAGTTATATTACAAACTAACAATTTAACTAATTTATTATCAAGTGCTATTTTTATAATCTCTTTGGTACATTGTGATATCTTCAGATTTATTATACCTAAGCATTTTTTTTAACATAGTGATTAATACTAAATTCTTCATACTAGGTTTTTTTTAACTGTTTAAAAGCACCAAAAAGAGATTTTTTTTTTAAAAAATTGTGACTTTTAAGGAATATCCTAATATTAATGTATCAACAAAATTTTAATTGTCTAATAGTGTATTTTCTAAACGTTCATACAAAGTTTATGAAAATAAAATTTATTAATTATAATCTGTAATTTTTTTCTAAAATGTTTTTAAAAAATTCTTGGCATGTAAGGACTTGATGTATAAAATTTCTAACCTTACTTTATAATAATATCATTAGAAGTCTCCACACCCCATTTTAAATTCTTTTCTAACATCTTAACAGTAGTTTTTAATAGATTTTTATGTATATATACTATATAAAATTTCATTTCCATATCAATAGGTTTTTATATATTTCTAAATATGATGCTGTTATCAATTTTTAATAAGTCTAGCTTTTAATGTAATTAATTTTATCTTTAAAGGCGGATCCACCAGATCCTGCAAAAATTCCAGTTCAGGATGCAGTTGGTGTTACTGTGGTATTATTAACTTGTTCATACAGGTCAAGAGAATTTATTCGAGTAGGTTATTATGTGAACAACGAATATATTGATGCAGAAATGAGAGAGAATCCACCTGCTCAACCACTATTTGATAAGGTTGGTACTTTTGTTGTTTCATATAGTTTAATATTAATATGCAGAAAGACTAAGATAAAATATTCTTTAAAATTCTCTATATTAATTAACATCATATTCATGCAAAAACATTTCTTAAGAAAGGCAAAACATTTAATTGATTTGTTTTTAAAAATTTAAAATGCATTCATTAATTTAAAAGGGTGTCAAAATTTCAGAAACTTAGTACCTGAAGAATTAGTACCTGCATCTTCATAACTGTTAAGTTAAATGAATACTTTTTATTCAAAAAATTGAAAACAATTTGCTTTATCTTTATGTATTTTGATGTATGCTCTTGTTTTGTCTCTGATCTTGTCTGAATGAGTGACCGATGTCTCTTGTTGGTTGTAGACATCTATAATTGTTTTTATGTATGCTTTTTTTTTTTTTTAAGTGGAATGCTTTTACAAGTTCTCCAACCCTTTAAACATCAAATCTGACTTTTGATCTAGATATTGAAGAATTTATTCTGTGTTCTTCCCAAATATAATTAAATTCTAATTTCTTTTTATAACTCAAATTGAAGGCACTTTTAAAAATGGCACAGATATAGCTTAATACCTTGTAATGCTAATTTATTGAAAAGATAAATAACATAGTTATACCATTTTTAATGCATAAATATTGAAATATTGGTCATTTTAATGATTCATTTTATTACACAACAGGATTATAAAACAGAAAATAATTTGTTGAAAATATAACCTGTTATATTTGAAATAGTTAAATCTAGAATCTGCATCTTTCGATGTATAATAATAATCTTTAATTGCTTGATTCCCTTGTTCTCCCATTCACCCCCTTATCATTTAGTTTTTAATTGGATATTTGCAAATCAATTTGTTTCATTAAAATTAAAAGAAAAATCATAATGTGCATTTAATAAAGTCCATGTAATTTTAGTTTATAAATTTTTTCTAGCTTCAAAGAAATATTCTAGCAACATCGCCAAGAGTAACTCGATTCAAAATCGATTGGGATGATAACCCTGGAGATGGTTTACAAGCACCTCCAACACAATTGGGTCAATTACCACATCCTGAAGACAGTAATGGGCCATTACAACAAATATTTCATGAAAGTAACCATAGCATGGAAATGGAAGTTTTATGATGTGTTATATGTAAAGTATTTATATTTGTATTTTTATTTTCAGTTTCAAATATTAGTGCTTTGATTATAGTGTTTTAACTTTGTGCTGTATATATTTAATAAAGATTTTCATGTCTTATGACATAAAAAATTGTTTCTTCTTTTTTAAATATTGTAATGTAATGGATATAGAAATTAGAGTTCCTATGTTATAAAGATCTCAAAAACCTCCACATAATTTTGAAATGCGATTTAAAATGATGCTTAAAATTTTAAAATTATCAAAAAAGTAATTAAACAAGGTGGCATTAGAACACGAAGTCATGCAGACATGCATGTTATTCATTTATGGGATCTTTACATCCTGGGTTCTTATATATATTTTATGATGAGCTGTCCAGTTTATGATCTTATATTTAAACATGTCTTTTACTAGTGTGTGAGGTTTGTCTTTTAATTGTGCTTTGCTTGTAGTACAATTATTTGTACTTGTGCTATTTGTTTCAGATGATGTAAAAAAGTAACAGTGTGTCCACTCAACTGGGAAAGTTGGAATTTTTGAAGAAAAAATTAAATTTCAGATTTAAAAAGTTGTCAAATTATATGTAAATTAAAGTGCCGTTATCATATCCACTTTTTATTAATACGTATATAATTTGGGTGATGGTATTGCATGCAGAAGCTCGACAAATGGAAGACGGTCATGTTGTGTTTGGTTGGTCATTGGGTGATGGTATATTTAAAATTCAGTCGTCATATCAGTAACATCAGCCTTATAAGTGCATTTTTAATTCATCAATTTTAGAATACAGTTTAGAATGAATTTTCTTTGTGTATGAAAGGTAAGATGTAGCCTATTTACTTTTTAAAATATTTCTTTACCCAAGATTTCTAATTGCCAGTGTATTTTACATATGTATAGCTTATATTTTAACACAGCAAGTTTCACTTGTTTGAAATTTTTGCTTTTATAATTAACAAAACATCCATGGAAGCATCAATTTCCTTTAGTTTTTTTTATGAAATTTGTCTCTCATATTTGTTATGTTAATTAGTCTTTTTTTATTGTCATGATACTATCTAAACTAGAGTTTTCCAATGATCGACCTTCTTTCCAAATTAAATTTCCATCTTAATGTGAGAGATGGTTAAAATTTTCCTGTCATTTGTTAATCAACTGAGAATTGTACCCCTATGACCCCAAAAATCCGTACTTCTAAATCGGCTGACACTGAGCAAAGTGTTTTTGCAACTAATGAAAAATCCATTTTGCTGGACAATATCCTTGAAAATAGGGACATTGTTTTCCAAGGTTTGGAGGAAAGAAACATGAATTATTGCTGCTTTACAAAATTAAAGTGTAAATAGGTGATCATAAAAGGAAATCGATAATACTATACTATAATACTAAGTTTTCGATTGTAGATATATTGAAAAATAACAAAACTTATGTCTCAGCATAGCAGGATGGCACTCAACCTGGAAAACCGAAAAAAGTCGCAGAGTTTAAAAAATACTGGAAAGATTGAATTTCAAAATGAAAAACGGAGGAAAAGTGAGTATTCTTCAATGATCAGTTCTGTATCGCCAAACCTCAGTTTCATGCCAAGAAAATTATCGCTGAAGTGGCGATGGTTCAATTAACGCCAGGGTCGAATTTAGATGAAAAGAGGTCCTAGGCTATTCCACTTTATGAGGCTCTTTCACTTCCCATATGCAATAAAAATTATATTTTCTATCAAATTAAATTAAATATATTCAATACAGTGAAGATTAAAAGCAAATTCAATTCAGATAAATTTATTTCATAATAATTCGCATTTAAAGTTTAAGTATGAATTATTATGTACTTTAAGTTATAAACTAATCCAAAAATTGAACTTTATTCAAACAAAATCCAGATCAAAAAAAAAAAAAAAAAATATCAAATTGTATATCATATTAAATTTTATGTTAATAGTTATTTTATTTAAGAACTGGTTCATTCCAAGTATACATTTAAAACGAAATAGTAGATTAGAAGAATTTCTTTCTAAACTTTTTCATACAGAATTCTTCTATAAGTCCATCAAAATCTATTTTTCTGAAGATCTCATTTTCGATGCAAAAATACTTAATGAAGACAACTTCGTCTGGTTTTGATATTTTTAAGTCTTGAAAATTACCTTTCCCCAGTACAATTAGTGACTATTAAACTGAGAAACAGCCGTAAGACTAATTTCACATTGGGGAAAGTTAAATTTGATATAAGTCTGTATGAATGTAGAATTTTTTTGAAGACTTATGCGTTTGAATGTAGGCCCTTCTTGATCTTAAGGCCTTAGACTGAAGCCTATAGGAAAATCCGGCCTTGATTAACGCGTACAGCAACTCTTGCTTACAATCGCTTTGTTTCCCCCTCTCTTCCCATGCTGCAATTCCCTCCCGCCATCCAATTTCTCAAGCTGAAGTTCCCAGATTCGGAAATGGGGGAAAATCCGTAAAAGCAGCGAAGGATTGGAGATCTCTGCTTTCCCCCACACTTCTAAGAATCGTGTTCATATTTTCAAGATATCGTCTAGCTAAACGGATTTTTCATTCGTCGAAAAATTTGTTATCAGTATTATCTGATTTTGAAGTTCAGATTTTCAGGGTCGTACGGCACAATTTTCAATTGATTAATAAAAGGCTGGAAAATTTTAGCCGTCTCTCACATTAACGAAATTTTTTTCCCCATAAATATTTTGGAGTAAAGAAGCATGAGAGCACATGAATTAACTATTGCTTTTCAAAATTAAAAGAGAAAATTTGTGACCATATAAGGAAATCGATAATACCGTACAACTTTCGATTTTAAATATATTGAAAAATAACTAAACTAAACTTAACTTATGTTTTAACATAGATTTTAAAATTTCAAAAGTTGAATCGTGTTTTTTTTCATCTCTTAACAGATTTATTGATGCTTCTTTTCCTGTTGAAAATAACGATGAGACTTAGGGTTCAAACCCCGGCGTTGCCATGTGTGTTTGTAGTGGTTCGAAATACACTTTAAACCGTAGGTCCCGGTCCTAATAAGATCGTAGATCGTTGCGGGGGCATTGTTACTCCGCGTCCGTGGCTTATCTTCAAGTTACACGCGGCCCCTGGGTAGTGCAAAGTGAGTAACCTCGGTGCTGCCTTTATGGCATAAAAGATCACGGTCTATTTGCCAGCTGCATTGGAACAACAACAAAAAAAAAAAAAAATAATAACGATGAGACTCTTCCGCTTTTTTTGGCCGCTTTAAAAGGGTTTCTGCTGGTTGGTATTCCCCCCATACGTCTCCTCATGATTGGCAACTGGCGTACCGATTACGGAGAACCATGAAAAACTTCCACCAGGTAACTGGACTTTTGATGCGAGAGATTTATATATATCGTATGTCTTTGAATGGTGTGTTATTGCGATTACCTGTAAGAAAACCAATAAGTAAAATTAAAGAGTATTCACTTGATGCAGTGACTTATTATACACGAGATATACACTGAAGTGACAAAAGTCGTGGGATAGCAATATGCAAATTTTCAGATGGCAGTAGCATCGCGCAGAACAGGTATAAATGCGCAGTGCTTTCGCAGAGCTTTCATTTCTGTTCAAGTTATTCATGTGAAGAGGTTTTGACGTGATGATGACCGCACGACGGGAATTAACAGACTTTGAACGCGGAATGTTAGTTGGAGCTAGACGCATGGGTCATGCCATTTCGGAAATCGTTAGGGAATTCAACATTCCCAGATCCACTGTGTCAAGAGTGTGCCGAGAGCATGAAATTTCAGGCATAAAATCCCACCATGGACAGCGCAGTGGTCGACTGCCTGCACTTAACGACCGAGACCGGCGACGTCTGCAAAGAGTCGTAAATTCTAACAGACAAGCAACACTGCGTCAAATAACAGCAGAAATCAATGTAGGACGTACAAGGGACTTGTCTGTTAGAACTGTGCGGAGAAATTTGGCTTTCTTGGGCTATTCCAGCAAAAGACCGACTCGAGTGCCTTTACTGACAGAACGACATCGCTTTCAGCGACTCTCGTGGGCACGTGAACATATCGGTTGGTCCCTAGATGAATGGAAAACCGTGGCCTGGTCCGATGAGTCACGATTTCAGTGGGTAAGAGCTGATGGTAGTGTTCGAGTGTGGCGCAGACCCCTCGAAGCCATGGACCCAAACTGTCAGCAAGGCACTGTTCAAGCTGGTGGTGGCTCCGTAATGGTGTGGGCTGTTTTTCATGGCATGGACTTGGTGCGACTGGACCGAACATTGACTGGAAATGCTTATGTTCAGCTACTTGAGATCACTTGCAGCCATTCATAGACTTCATGTACCCAAACAACGATGGGATTTTTATGGATGACAATGCGCCATGTCACCGGGCCACAACTGTTCGCGATTGGTTTGAAGAACATTCTGGACAATTCCAACGAATGATCTGGCCACCTAGATCGCCCGACATGAATCCCATCGAGCATTTATGGGACATCATCGAGAGGTCTGTTCGTGCCCAAAATCCTGCACCATCAACGCTTTCACAATTATGGACGTCTATCGAGACAGCATGGCTCAATATTCCTGCAGAAGACTTCCAACGACTTGTTGAGTCCATGCCACGTCGAGTTGCTGCACTTCGCCGGGCGAAAGGAGGGCCGACACGATATTAAGAGGTATACCATGACTTTTTCACTTCAGTGTACTTCGAATACTCATACTCAATTTGGAAATACGAAGACATAACTTGCGATTCACTTGAGATAATTGCAGGTGGCTAGGATAATCTCAATTTTCTTAGATTAAAAAAAATAAATAAATAAACTACGAATTAACAAATTTTCAATTATTATATAAATGAAATATCGTCGATAAATTATTCTTGTTTACAACCTTAAGTTAATACAAAGATAAGAAATTTATCTTAAGTTGTAAACAAAAACAAGTTTCTCTTATAATTTTTTTTTTTGTTGTTGTTCTAATGCAGCTGGCAAACACTTGCCTTAAGGTAAGCACTGTACCGACGTTACTCACTTAGCACTACCCAGGAGGTGCGTGTAGCTTGAAGAGAAGCAATGGACGCGGAGTAAAAGTACCTCCGCATCGCTCTACGAGCCTGTTAGAACGGGACCTATGGTTTAAAGTGAATTACAAACCACTACACACATCCATGGCACCGCTGGGACTCGAACCTGAAACACTGAGCACTAGCCACTCGGCCATTCAGGCCCTTATTTCTTTTAATATAATGTTTTACTATTTACTGTAGTAATTTTAGAAATAATAAATCACCTCTAGGGAAACTATTTATTCAAAAATAAATAAATTATAGAGTTCGAAGACGACTAGCAAAAGATAATTTTATTACGCAAAATATTTGGATTTTTATAAAATGTGCAACAGATATATTTTTAAAAAATATCCTCCTTTGTAATCTTATATTGGCAACAGTTTCGCAAGAAATATAATTTTACTAACAATAACTTTCTATCTGTCTAGTATTTTGATTTTTGTTCAGCGGGAAGTTTAAAATTACTGAATATGTTAGAGTAAAACCCTGTTTATTCAGAAAAAAAGAAGGAAATTAGAGTTATATGAAGATTGTTAAGAATTTTTTTGTTTTACTGAGAATAAATAAATGTTTTTAGTACCTAAAACAGTTGTTCCTTATATATTAAATTTTTAAAGTTTTTTTGGTACTTACGTACTAACGGTACCTTGGCGTTTTTAAGTGTCGCCAATGGAACCCCTACAGATTTGGCGGTTTTTCAGTGGCGCCAATACAGTAACTCCTGCAGATTTGGTGAGTTTCGACGCCATATTGTTGTGATACGAAAATGCGTATTTGGGATTTGCCAGAAACGGAGCACGATGCAATTTTATTTTTCCAGGAGCGAAATATTTTACCAAAAACAACGAAAATGTCCCAATTCCCATGACATGAAACTTTATTTTGGTGAACGTAAGTTTTGGAAATGCAATTTCAGTCAGTGTGCTCATCGTGTGGGATTCCGAAAAGACAGCTGGTTTGAAGGAAGCAGAATTCCATTTCGTACAGCTTTGAGATTCATATACTGCTGGTGCGAGGAGTTGACGTCGATTAAATTTTGTGAAAAGCAACTTGATATATCGGAACTTATATCTATTATAACTATTATGAACTATTATCTTGTTATAGATTGGAACAATTACATGCGTGAATTATGTGTCTTGGATATGGTGAATAAACCAAAAAAAAAAAGGTAGGTGGACCAGATTTCATTGTGGAAATTGATGAAAGTTTGTTTACTAAATCGTTGCATTTTTTAATCGTTTTGATTTCAAATGAAGTGTTTTATATATTTTTATTGTTTTGATTTTAAATTAAGTGTTTTATATATTTTATTGTTTTGAATAAAAATATTTTGAAAGCGTTTTGATTGTTTTTTAAGTGTGGATTGGCGCCACTTAAAAACCGCCAAATCTGTAGCGGCGGTTGACGCGTTTTCACTAATTGTCGCCAAGGTACCGTTAGTACATAAGTACCGTTTTTTTTTTTTTTATGTAAATTTAGTTGCTAAATTTAACATTAGTTAACAGAGTGAAAACAATGTACTTAATATTTAATATATAGCTGCAGTAACATGCAACATAGTTTATAAACACAAAATTTCTTACCTTCTGTTATTTTTTTCTTCTGTAGATGTATTTTTATGCTTTGAAGTTAAAATTAGGTCTGAAGCTATAAGTTGCACTTCTGGTGGCTTTTGTATAAAAGATTATTGTGTTGTTTTGTCCGATTTTTTTTTTTTTTTTTTTTCTTTTTGTTAATACGATAAAATCTTTCAGGTTCAATGTTGCATTTGGGACAATTTTAACAATATTTTAAAAAGCTTTCTGTAGGGTCAGTTTCTTTAAAAGACCCTATAACCGCTTCAAAGGCATCGTCCAATATGTTAAATTGCGCTGGATTTTTACATCTTATTATGAAGTTAATCCATTTCTGACACACATGTTAATCTTTGTAAAGAGATTCACTAATATTATTATCATGAATCGATCTGTTTGTGGTTTTTAAACTATTAATGAGGCTTTTTTTTTCGTGCACATCCTTACTTTCACATATTACTAAATCTGATACATTGCATGTAATATTTTTAAATACATATGTTTGCTCATATTCCACCGAAGCGCATTATTTATATGTGCATATGTGAAACTGTGCAAATAGTAGCCATAATCTTTGCACGAGAAAGCCCATTCAATCTTAATGTTTAGTTATTATATAAGTTTCTCTTTTTCTGGATGAAGGATTTACTATCTCCTTCATTGTTTTGCATGCTGGTCGATATAATTAATTTACTTAATCTGTGGTGTTTTTCTTAAAATAATTTTTATTGATAGCTTCTAAATATATATTCCTAATGAGCCATGTTTTGTAATAAAAAGGCTTGAACCAATAAAATAGGTGTCAGATACATTAATTACTTTTAACTAAAGTCTGTATATTCATTTGACAATGAGAATGATGCATAGAAATAAGCATGGGATTGTGAAATAGTGCACAAAAATATTGATATTCACAAAATTTAGGTACTTACGTACTAACGGTACCTTGGCGACAATTAGTGAAAACGCGCCAACCGCCGTTACAGATTTGGCGGTTTTTAAGTGGCGCCAATCTACACTTAAAAAACAATCAAAACGCTTTCAAAATATTTTTATTCAAAACAATAAAATATATAAAACACTTCATTTAAAATCAAAACAATAAAATATATGAAACACTTCATTTAAAATCAAAACGATTTAAAAATGCCGACCACAACGACTTTTACGTTTAGTAAACAAACTTTCATCAATTTCCACAATGCAATCTGGTCCACCTACCTTTTTTTTTTTTTTTGGTTTATTCACCATATCCAAGACACATAATTCACGCATGTAATTGTTCCAATCTATAACAGTTTTATCCGATATATCAAGTTGCTTTTCACAAAATTTAATCGACGTCAACTCCTCGCACCAGCAGTATATGAATCTCAAAGCTGTACGAAATGGAATTCTGCTTCCTTCAAACCAGTTGTCTTTTCGGAATCCCACACGATGAGCACACTGACTGAAATTGCATTTCCAAAACTTACGTTCACCAAAATAAAGTTTCATGTCATGGGAATTGGACATTTTCGTTGTTTTAGTAAAATATTTCGCTCCTGGAAAAATAAAATTGCATCGCGCTCCGTTTCTGGCAAATCCCAAATACGCATTTTCGTATCACAACAATATGGCGTCGAAACTCAGCAAATCTACAGCTGTTAAGATTGCCGCCACCAAAAAACGCCAAATCTGCAGGGGTTCCATTGGCGACACTTAAAAACGCCAAGTCTGTCGCCAAGGTACCGTTAGTACGCAAGTACCAAAATTTATAATGTAGAAATCTAATTTGTCTACATATATTTAATTTATCATCTATCTAATCTATCTGTTTATCAATTTTTGAATGTTGGATTCCACTGATTTTGCTAAGTAGAAATTTTTGTTCTGATGATGTCTTTATTAGTTTTCTTTAATGCTTGTTTTTTTGTAATTTTTATAACTTGATAAAATTATCCTTGAATTTAAAATTAGAGAAATAAGATTGATATATTGTGTTCTTTTAGTTTTATCAAGTAGTAATTTTAAATTAAAATTGCTTCTTTCATAACAATGATGATATGCACCTCCCAAAATTAATTTCTGGGCACAACACTGATCCAAAATATATGATTATGTGCTATTTTTATTAAAAAGTGTTTGAATTATATTTTAATATTTATCATTAATTCTTATGAGAATGTTATACAAAATACTTAAATATTATACAAAACCATTGTGGTTCTCTGAAATGATACTCATGAAATCCTATATGTTAGCAGCTTTAAATTTTGAAAAGGTTTTGTAACCATTAAGAAATTTTTTGATAAAATTATGCATTCATTTTCATATTGTAACGTTTTATAGTTTAGGTGGATGGAATCATGTATTCTTCCTTTCCTGTTTAATTTGAATGATGAGAACCTTGAAATAAAGATAATTGCTTGAGGTTTACCTCCAGAAGGTTGTGGAGAAATACTGTTTTGATGTCCAGTTGTGAATACAATCAAACCTGTGAAGTGCTTAGATTCAGGAAAGATCAGGAGAGTTCGAGGTTATGCATATTCAGTTAGTTTCTCCTGCTATGACTAGTAGAATGGTGGATATTTCTAAGGGTGTACTTTTGAAAATTTTATCTGATGTATATATTTATACAGATCATTATAAAGAATAAAATTGTGGAAGGTTATTTAAAAGTTTTTCAGTATATTTTTTTATAAGTGTTTTTTTAGAGAACCTTAATAAATTACACTTTCCAATTTTATTTAGATCCATTGAGATTGTTTGCTATAATGTAAATAAAAATATTTAAACAATAGATTGATAATATAGATAATTAAATAATCAATGATTTAAAATTGTGTTGAATAAAAATTTTAAATATGAAAATTTCATTATGCAAAATTCGTGGACGAAGAAAAATTTCTGAAATGTTTTATTATATATATATTCAAAATATGCTTATATAGTAAACTGACATTTTTATACTGTTATTGTTTTTGAAATCTTTATTTGCACTGTTTTATGAAAGATATATTTTTTTTTATTTTAAACTGACTGCTTTTTTTTTTTATATATATAATTCATAATCTATCTGGTAGTTATGTTCCAATTTGTTATAATAATCTATGTGTTATTTAACAACTTCAAAAAAAATTTATTGGTTTTTCTCTGCTTTAAAATTAACTTAAAAGTTTTTAAATTATTATGATAATTTTCCTTATTGTACATAATTTATGAAACAAAGGCAAAGGTTGTGTTTATCTTGGATTTCCAGGGACGTGAGTCCCGCACATCCATCTTAAAAAGTAAAAACGTATTTCATAAAAGGTAGTTTCAGAAAAGGCAAGAAAATCAGAAAATTTATAGGGTGGTATAATTGTGAATGAACCATAGCTCAGGAATGGAAGGAGTAATTAGGTCGAGAAGTCTTTGCGCGATGTTGTGAGTTAGAACAGCTAGATTCAAAGAATCAGTGTTCCATTAACTCAAGAATAGGCAAGGGCAGAAAGGGGGGGGGAAGAGCAAGCGATCGCAGAGCGGACACAGAACCCTGTGGGCGCATTCTATCGGCTCTGAAAGTCGGGAGAAAACGCAAAACGGCGGGAGCGGATGTAAACAAACGGTCGGCGTTTAGAGAATCCCGTGGGATTGGTCGGAAGTCAGAGTTTTTGAAAATGGTGGAAAAAGTGAGGAAGAAAGCAGAAAAATCTCAAATGAGAAGCCCATATGGGATAAATAGGGAGTGAAAACGGTCATTTACCTTGAGCTACAGTAATGCGCATGGTAGTGTTCGAAGATGATAATGGCTTTTTCATTATCATCTTGGGTTAATTGGAGAGTAGGCAAGGCCGATCTGATAGCGTTTAATAGGGAAGGAAAATGTAAGGAATCATCGTGGGCGAATTGCGAAAAAGAATTTTGAATAATCCGAAAGCATCGGTCGGAGTTAAGGCTCGTTCCCACCAAGGCGAGAGACGTGAAGATTCAAGAGGCAAGCGAACAATTTTTCGACCCCTTCACAGCGAAACGTGAAATAGCATTACGCCTAGTGAAAAACCGCTTCGAGATGAAAGTTGGGCAACTCAAGCGGAGAACGCAAACCGGTTTCAGGCGACCGCGGTGAGGGCAAGTGATTGGTAAAATTTTTTCGCTTGCATCTTGTCGCCTTGGTGAGCACGAGCCTTTAAGATTGTTTCCTTTAGGAGGGGCGGGTTAAGATTGTTTACCTGAGGAGGGGCGGGGTTATTGTTGTTTACTATAGGGTATTATTTTTATTTGTAACAATGTCCGCAAAGCTTATATTGTCGGCTATTTTGCGCGCTTGAAATGGTTGAGCTCTGTTGATGGCATTAATGTTGGTCATATTGAAGTTATTATTGGGTTGCGTATTAGCGGTTTGTTTATTTTTCGGGAATTTGGGGCATTGGCGCCAATTCGCCGCGTGCGGACCCGAACAGTTAGCGCACTTTGTAGCGACACCTATTGATGGAAAATGGAGTAAGAATTGAATAACTTCTACTTTCACTGTTAAAAGGGAATTTTCTCGCTAGAATGAAAACAGAACGTAGTTGGCGTTAGAAGAAATGGAATAAAGATGTAATTGTGAAAATTGATTATCGTCTTTTTTTTTGCCATCTGGATTTTAATAACACTACGCAACCTTTACAAAACCGCCACATACTTGGTGACCCGTGAATTATTTGCAAACCGTGAATTGTTTGACAACCGTGACTTATTTGCACACAGTGAATTATTTGCAAAATGACTGAAACTAATGGTAAAAATACCTCCTTTTTGGGCAGAAAAACCAGAAAAATGGTTCTTTCAAGTTGAAGCACAGTTTTCAATTTGTGGAATAACAGCCGAGTATACAAAATTCAACTACTTAGTTTCGCAATTAGAACCGAAAGTTGTTGAAAGTTTGTGGGACATTATAAGTGATGATAATCGAACAAAATAAATCGCTGCAAAAAGAATGTTTGCTGAATACTTTTAAAGAAAGCAAAAATAAGCGTCTTCAGAGACTACTTACAGGACTTGATTTGGGAGATCTTAAACCCAGTCAACTTTTACAAAAAATGAGAAACCTGGCTACTGATGGAATTACTGACAAGGTGCTAAGAACGTTATTTCTACAAAAAATGCCTGATTCCGTGCGGAATATTTTACTAGTTAATGAGAGTTTCTCAATTCCTTCATCACTAATGGCGCACCGTATTCTTGAAATGCAACCAAAATAAGAACTTTACTGCTTAAGCAATAATGTTTCGTCAGGATCTGATGCCATAACTGAGTTACGACAACAAATTGCATCTTTGGATAATAAACTTGAAAAACTGAGTGTCACAAGGAACTCTCGTTCCCAATCAAGAAATAGAGGTCGATACTCTTCTTCTCATCGAAGTAAGTCTCGCAATCGCTCTTACAATCCTTCTGGCAAATACTGTTACGACCATTTTCGTTTTCGAGAAAAAATGTTTTCCTGATAAATGCAAAGCTCCATGTGCATGGAAAAATAATCCTTCGGAAAACCAGAATCAGCAACAGAATTAACGGCAGACTCTGCTACTGAAAATACAAAACATTGCCTTCAATACCGTCTATTTGTCAACGACAAAAAACGGGTTTACGCTTTTGGTTGACAGTGGAGCGGACGTAAGTCTTATTCCTTATACTTCTAAACACAAATTTATTAGTGACTATAAATTATATGCTGCAAATAATACTGCAATCGATACTTTTGGTACAGAAATTTTAAATCTTGATCTAGGTTTGCGCCGAGAATTTCAATTCCCGTTTGTTGTGGCTAAAATTAGTAAACCTATACTAGGTGCAGATTTTTTAAATAAGTACAATTTATTAATTGATATACAGCATAAAAGATTAATTGATGGTGTAACTAACCTTGCAGTTTATGGTGACATTGCACCCATCTCTATTAATGAAAGTGTAAATACAACGAGCAGCTTATGTAAATATTCTGATTTATTTTCTATGTATCCTAATATAACAAAACCAAATTTTCTTGTTTCAAATGCTAAACATAATGTAAAACATCATATTATAACTAAAGGACAACCTATAAATTCTAAAGCAAGACAATTAGATCCAAAACGGTTGGAAATTGCTAAAAAGAGAATTTAAATATATGCTAACAATAACATTATTAGTCCATCTTCGTCAGAATGGGCAAGTCCATTACATATAGTAACAAAGAAAGATGGTTCTTTTCGTCCGTGTGGTGATTATAGAAGATTGAATGATTTAACTATACCTGATCGATATTACATACCTCGAATCCAGGATTTTCAACATATTTTAACTAATAAAACTATATTTTCTAAAATTGACATTACTAAAGCATATTATCACATTCCTGTAGCAGATGAAGATAAGGCAAAAACTGCCATCATCACACCTTTTGGACTTTATCAATTCAATGTGATGAGTTTTGGTCTCAAAAATGCCCCTGCAGCATTTCAAAGGTTTATAAATGAAGTTCTTTATGGTCTAGACTTTGTGTTTCCATACTTAGATGATGTGTTGATCGCCTCTTCTTGCGAGGAAGAACATCGTTCACATCTTAAAATAGTTTTCCAGCTCTTAGATAAATATGGTCTACGGATTAATGTTAGCAAAATCAGTTTTGGGAGTAGCTGTAATAGATTTTTTTAGGCTATCAAATATCTGCGGAAGGCTCACAACCTCAACCTCAAAAGATCGAAGCTATCATAGAATATCCATTGCCAGAAACTATGCACGAATTACGTTCCTTCTTAGGAATGATCAATTTTTATCGTAATTATATAAATAATGCCGCAAAAACTCAAGCCCCTCTACATGAACTTTTGAAAGGATCTACATAAAAGATCGACGCCAAATACCATGGACCGATGAAACTAGACAAAGTTTTGAAAAATGCAAACAAGATGTTGCTCAAATAGCGTTAATGGCATATCCCAATTTAGATTACCCTCTGGCACTTCTCACAGATGCATCTGATTGGGCTATTGGATCAGTTATTCAACAAAAAGAACCAAATGGATGGAAGCCAATTGCATTTTTTCTAAAAACTTAATGATGCTCAGAAAAATTACAACGTTTACGGCCGTGAACTTTGGGTATATATTTATCCATTAAACATTTTAAGCATTTACTTGAAGGTCGAGATTTCGATATTTATACTGATCATAAGCCGTTAACATTCGCTTTTAAGCAAAACAATGATAAAGCCTCCCCCAGACAACTAAGACACCTACAATATATCTCACAATTCTCTACTAACCTATACCATATCAGTGGTCGAAACAATGTGGTAGCAGACAGACTGTCTAGAATTGAGAACATCGATTCACCTATTGTTGATTATGACTTGATAGCAGATGCACAAATTAATGATAATGAATTGCAAGAATTGAAATTACATTCCAAATCATTACATTTTAAAGAACATCAATTGCCATCAGGAAAGCTCTTGCATTGTGATACCTCTACTTCCAGTATCAGACCATTCATACCAAAAAATTTTCGAAAGACAATATTTAATATAATTCACAGTTTAGCTCATTCTGGAATTCGAACTACTGTAATATGATCATACATCTGTGCCGAGTGAGCAAACATTTATACCAAGTCAGCAAGTTGCACCACCAAATACAACAACACGTTGTGGAAGACAAGTAAAACTTCCTGTTCGTTTCAATGACATTATTGAATTTTCTTCAAAATTATAATTCGTCCATGTCCATTTTAAAAAGTTAACTTGATTTATTGTATGTAAATTTTTATATGTAATTGTATTTGTAATTATTTTGTACAATTTAAATTTGTATCAATATGTATTTCTTCGCTATTATTTGTATAAATATATTAATTCTTCTACCATTTTTAAAGTAACGTAACTTTGTTACTGGTAGGGGAGTGATATAGCGACACCTATTGATGGAAAATGGAATACACATTGAACGACTTCTACTTTCACTGTTAAAAAGGGAATTTCCCGCTAGAATGAAAACAGAACGTAGTTGTTATTATGTAGTTGGCTTTAGAAGAAATGGAATAAAGATGTAAATGTGAAAATTGATTATCGTCTTTTATTTTGCCGTCTGGATTTTAATAACACTACGCAACCTTTACAATACCGCCACAGATCTTTAAGTTTTTCTGTAGGATTTTTGCATACAAGATGCTTTGGTGGGATTTGATAGCCCTCGGCATCCAAGGGTCCTTTTCCTTTCTGGGTAGGAAGTTTTTGCGTGTGTGGGGGAGTGGTTTTCTCGTGCAGACGAAGATGGGCAGGTTTGATCTTCTCATGGAGAGCGAATATGTTATTTGGTAGTTCATTCTGAGACATTCCACACTCTGTGAAGGACTGAGAATAACTTCGCAGAGTGCAAGCATTTCGGCCGTGGTCGCATCGTATTCCTTGTCTAGTTTGCTAGCGGACTCTGGGTCCAATCCTTTGGGACGGAACCAGTCTGCTAACAACTTGGCCTTAAGTTCGATTATTTTGGTGATGGTCTCAACGTGAAGGTATAGGAATTCGTCCGAGTTCACGGGTGGGCCCGGCGGTAGTCTATAAGGCGGTTGCTCGTCATCTCCCGGGGGAGATACATCCATCGTCTCGGTGTCAGGAAGGAAGATCCACGTCCGGACATATTTAGTAAGTTGAGGAAAAATAACTGGAAAACATCTTAACTGTTAGTGATTATACATTGTTTTTTAAAATTTTTTTATAATCTGTGGAATTTTAAAAAGGGATTTAGCAAAATTTATCTAATTATAAATTAATAGCAAAAGTAATAATTAAATAAATTACAGAAAATTTTGGTTTAAATTTTAATTCAGGGGAAAACATGCTTGAAAATAAAAATTGAAGAAAAGAAAATGTTGGTTAAGTTGGATATTTTCTATAGTTAGAACACACTAGAATTGATAAAGTTCAGTCAAATTTAAAAAAGCATTCAATAGGAGAATTATGAAAAATAGTATTGATCGAAAAGAAAAAAATACAGCAATTCTTGAGAACTAACAAAATATGAACACTAACTGTGAATAAAATTTTCTTTTGATGATTCTCTAATTATATAATAGGTATATTAGTTGCATTATAAAGTGGTTTCCATTTCCATAAGGTGGTTTTCATAGACAAAATAATAGCAGAAAATTGCAAGAAGAATTAAAAGTTATTTAATTAAAAAAGAGTTAAATAAAGCATTAAAAGATTTGTATGAGTATGAAAAATAAATTTATGACTAAAATCATAATTATATTTTTCAAATGAAAAGCATTGAAGATAAGTAAGCAACAGTTTTACCAAATAAAAAAAACACCAATAACTGCATAATTTGGAGTTAACAGCTATTTAAGTTAGAGTAGCATAAGTTGGGATATTACTATAATTTTATTCTATGAGTACTTATTCATAAGATTAAAAAAAAAAAAAATATTACTGAGAATTATTAAAATTATCTTTTATTTTTTTGTCTGTATTAAAATTTTGGAAATAAAAATTAATAATTTTAATAGTTTAGAAAATGTCATACATCAGATTATAAAATTAAAAATTAGCTATCTTAGTAATTCTGTTGTTAAATTCAGTTTTGAATTGGAGTTTTTAATACAATTTTATAATTGGAAATATAACATTGACCATGAAAAAGCTGTAAATAGTTTTATTTTTCAGATACTTTCTTAAAACAGATTTTTCAGATATTTTCTTAAAAATATTTCTATTATCAATCTTTATTGTGAATTTCATTGCAGCCATGCTTTTTGATTTTTTTTTTCCCAAGAAAGCCAATTGTTTTAAAAAGGCAATATTTTCTCTTTCTTATTGTTTCAATCAATAAAAAGCAATAAGGGCTTGGTATAAATTTTTAGGTGAAAGTAGAAAAAACTACTAAATTGAACTTTCTGCTGGCAGCAGTTGCATTTCATCTTAAGAAAAAAAAAAAAATAATGTAAATAATAAAGTTATTTGTATAAATGAGCTCAATTTTAAATTTTCATCAAAATTTATTGTAGTATAAAATTTATTGTAGTATAAAATTCTTGTTGCTATCCTTTCCATATGTGTATTCAAATGTTATTTATTTTTCAGATCACCTGATTTGGGTTTACCTTAATTGTTGAAAATACAACTGGAGTTTATATATTCTGCTGGGGTAATTTCAAAAGCCTTCAGGTTCTGGTGGAGACTTTGTTGATCCACAAGTTGCTAAACAAGCATGTTATAATCTATTTGAAGAAATTAACAGTGTAAGTTATATGTGCTTTCTGCTTAATGTTTTAAATATAAAACTATGTATATGTGTGCAATATTTTATTTTACAATTTTGGATTGTTATGTGTGCCTTTTTTTTCAGAAAGATGATGCCTATTTTCAAATGTTATTTAATTAATGCTCCGATTTCTGATATTTTGCAGAATTTCCAAAAATACATTTCACTGGTTTTCTGTGTGTGACATTTATTTATATATACATATAAATCTTAGAATTTTTCTAGTTTTTATGTTATGTTGTATAATTATAGATTGTGGGGTAAAATTTAGTGCAAAATTGGACATTTTAAAGTTTACTGTAGTATTATCCTATAAATGTTGCTAAATATATTGGAGGCTCATTTCTAAATATTTGACAATAGATTAAAAATAATATGGGATATATTAAAGATTTTTTTTTATAATAATTTTTAACTGTTTAACTTTTTTTATACTGACACTTTATTTCATGCCTTAAAAGTAAATGAATAGAGGATATAAAAAGGGTATATTAAATAGATCTAAAATGTCTGTTAATATTTAATTAACATATCAGAATTTATAATATGCTTGTACTTAATTAGATTTATTAATAATATCTCATGTAATTAAAAATTTGTCTCTATGCTAGTGCACTTGTTTTATAACATTCTACGAACCTGCAATCTATTGACAAATTAAGAACATTAATTTTTCTGTATTTATTTTCTATACTTATGTACACATTATTGTAAACTAAGTTTTAAGGCTAAATTTGCACAATATCAAAAGTTATGACAAAAGAAAATTTTTTACTTAGCTTTTAATAGATTCCTTCTCGATGTATATATTTTTCATATATTTTTTTTTTTTCATTGATAACATTGTTCTTTTGGAATATTGTTCAAGTCTGTGGTTAAATTTTTTGAATCTCTTAACATTCATTTTGAATGTTTTTAAATAATACAATTTGAATGAAACTACACTTTAAGAAATATCAGGTTGGTTAAAAAGCTCTGTTGTTTTTTGAGGAAATTTTAGTGTCTTATATTTAAGCTCTTAAATGAGATTAATTAATGAAATATTGACCATTATTTTCTATGACCTTCTTCCATCTGTCAAAGTCCTTTATGCAATGTATATATAAAAAATCCAATTATTTAAAGACTGAAAATCTACCACTGCTTCTGAACATCGTGAAAATTTCAAAATTGTTATTCTTTAAGAAAATTTTTTGAGGGACAGAAGTGGTAGTCAGATGGTGGTAGGTCAGATGAATATGGTGGATGTGATAAAATTTCATAATCAAAAGCCTGGAGGATCTCTTTCATCCTTAAATCCATGTGTTACTAAGCATTGTGATGTTGGAAGTCAACAACCTTTTCCATTATGCAGTGCTGGAATCTTCTGAATCTTCATGACACCTGGATAGGACTTTTTCAAATAATTTTTGGATGATATATACTTTAACTTTAGATGATTCAAAGACGAAAAAAAACAAATTTTCATTATGACTAAGTTGGAACTCATAAAAACATAGAATGTCTTAAATGAAATTTTTCTTGATCCAACATATACCCCTGTTTCTCAAAATTTAATGTTTAAAAAGAATTGTAATATCAAAAATGAAAACATAGAAATACTAGCTTTTACTTAATACCAAAATTGTCTAAAAAGATGAGGAACATTTCATTTGGAGCAACAGAAAAATGACAACTTTCTTACTGACCTAATAGAATATAATCTGCAAGTGTAAAATCTGGAGAATAAGTGAGAGGGTGGTGAAGGTGACAAGGTATAATTCAGCATCCCAGCACATTACTTTTTATTAGTTTTGGCATGAATGACTTTTTATCAGTTTCTAATGGATGTAAGAATTCATTTGATTGATTTGTTAAAATTTTATAAATTAATTGAAATATTATGTACTTAAAAACAAGTAATTTAATTTTAATTATAATTTTCTGATTTCAATACATACAACATGTAAAATATTTATCTAATGAACAATTTATTAATTGCAGGGTGGTTTTGTTGAGACTTTTAATCAGAGCTTAGCTTGTTTGCTGATGATTCTAGGTCCAACTGATGTATCGAAATAAGAAAGGCTCTCTTTCAGCCTATACATATGTATAACTACATTTAATTGATTGAATTAAAATGTAAAATGCATTTTTAAATGAATCACACATTTTTAATTAAAAATAACATGCTTTCAATTGACATAAGAAAGGACAGTTCTGTGCATTTTATGTAAGATTAATGATTTTTTTAATCAAATGAATGCTTTTCCATACTTGCCAACTCTCCTGCTTTATTTGGAGACTCGCTAATTTCAGCCCCTTCTGCCAAACTCCCTAATAGCATATAAATCTCCCAAATCTCATCAAAGCCCAGGTAATTCTCTTTAAAGAGATTTTTGTACAAGTAATAGGGAGAAATATAAAGAAAATCTTTATTGATGAAACAGTAAAATAATCCATTTCAAATGTAAAAAATAAAAAGTGATCTATAAGCATAAAAACATCTCAACTGAAAGTTTAGCATATTCTTAAAATCATATATGGTGGCTTAGAAAAGAAGGAAAGAAAATTTCCGAACTGAATCATGATTCATGTGAGGTAGGGGGAAAAAAAATTTGTGTCAATCGTTTTCCTGTCTCAATATCAAAACAAACATAATACCATCCCAGCCCTGAATGCAAGTGTGGAAAGAATATTTACCCTAATACAACTCAGTGGTTAGATGCAGGAAACAAATTGAAAGAAAAGCAAAAATAATTATGATTTCTAGTTATAACTTTAAAATTACTAGCATCCAATTTTGTAATTAAATGATAAAATAAAATCTGATAAATTAAAGTAAACTTTAAAATGTGACTGAGTTCTAGAAAAAGATTAACATAGCATCCTTTATTTGGTATTCATTTTATCAAGTAAAAATAAACAATGTTACCACACTTTTTTCATGTGTATTTTTATGCATTTGCATGTTGTGTCCAAAGCATAGCAGTTATGACAAACCTATTCATATATTTCATTTATTCAACAAAAATACCATTTATAAATAACAAAAATGTATTTTAATTACTTATCAGGAATTTTATTTCAGAAAATGTGTCTGCTTTAAATAGTGTTTAGACATTTTAGACAAATGTTTAGACATTTTTAATGCAATGTAAGAAATACTGCAATTTCTTACTTTTTATTTTATTCTTTATAATTTGTATAGTTTTAGTATGGATATGCTTATGTTGTAAAATCTTTTTATTAATTTTGTTGTTGTTTTGAAATCTATTCACCCAAAACTCTGCTGAATTTTCATATTCTTCAATGTTGGCAACTATGATTTTGTGGTCTTTCTGTTAGTTATTTTCATATGTTTTTTTTCTCATAGTTTTGTTCTGTAAACAATACGAACAAAACTATCAAAGAAAAAGTATAGTCATTTAAAAAATTTTTATCGTTTTCTATTCTTGACATTTTAAAAAATAAGTTTTTAATCGGTATATAATTTTCTTTACAAGGAAATATTCCTTTTTTTCAAAATGTTGAATTAAAGGTTAGTGAAAAAATGTAGTTTTAATGCATAATTAAACATATAAATTGAAGTATTTATATTTTCTAGTGAATGATGTAAATCTTTTAAAAATATTTCTAAAAAGGATAAATATTTTCATCTTAAATAATAAATAATTTGTTTTTCTACTTAATAAAATTTTAATTATAGAAATATGAAAAATAAAAAAAAAAATTATGAAATAGTTTAACTAAATTGTTTTAATTTTCTTTTATAGGATACAATTTTTAAGGCATATTGAAGATTTTTTTTGCGATTGAGAATGAAATTAGAGACAGAAAGATGAAGATCTGTAAATAGTTACATAAAGTTAAATAACTTTTGTTGGAATTGGTTCCTTAAACTTGAGCTGAAATGTAAAATAAAATATTTATTGTAAATAAAATAATATATTTATTGCAAATAAAATTTTATTTGATTATATTATATTTTGCTTTTATAAAACATTAATAATATAATTTAATTAAATAAAGAGTGTTTCAAAATTCATTCAGGAAATATTGTGCGAATTTGACAGAGTAAAAGTTGGAAATGCCAAACTATAACAAATCTGAAAATTAGTGTATCCCAAAATTTCAGAAGATTTCTTACGGCATACATAAATTGCTTTATCATATAATTTGAATTAGTCATTTTGATCAATTATATATTTATTTAACAACATATCTCTTCCTGCACGAAACAAGTATATATAAGAGTAAGTAATTTTAACAGAATTTTTATATACTATATAATAATACTCAACATAAGTTGGAATGAGGAAAAACTAATAAATATTAATAGAAAGAAAGGAAATATGCTACTATGTCATAATGTGTAAAAGAAAATAAGTATAGAGGTACGGATTTGTCATATTGGCAGAAATTCATTATGGAAACTAGAAGGGATTTTGTTTCTATATATGATGCAAGTGCAAAATGCCTGTTTCTTTAAAATTCCAGATTATGTTTAAGAATCTTTCTATTATTTTCTACATGGGTTACACTTATAAAGGATATATTCCATATTTCGTATTTTTCCAACATTACAATTGCACAACTTATTAGGATATGGATGAAATCTTAAAAGGTAATTATCTGATGATCTGTTATCTTATCTGATTATAATGATCTGATAAAAATTGAATAATTTCGAAATCACGCAAGAAAAACAGCTTGCTCTTCAATCTATTTTTCACGGACTAATGAAATGATCGGTAATTAGCAAATATTTAAAAAAATGAACTATAAAAACTATTATTATCTTAAACTATTATTATTTAAAAACTATTTAAGTGCTATAAAACATCAGTGAAATTTGTTGCCTACTTTTAAACTTTGTCTTTTCACTTGTTGTATGATCAATCAGAAAGTTATTTCTGCCGATTTAAATATTGCAACATACAGTAGAATTTAAACCGATTGTTCATTTTCCTGCTTCATTGACTAACTGCTAAAACATTTCAAATATTAATGAAGCAACATGAGAAAACATTCAAGTAAAAAAATTATTATTAATTAAACAAAATTTGCCTAATTTTTTTGAGATAATCTAATAACAATAATAATAATGTTTAAATTTATGAAAATATATTTCACTAACAGTTATTGAAGACAGTTATTTTAATCAGTTAATAATCAGCAACTAATAATCAGTAACCATTTTTATCATTTTCTAAAAATAAAAAACTCAAAGCAGTCAATGAATGTTGCATCACCATAGAATTATAAATTAAACTGTTGTTAATTAATGAATAACATCTGTTTGTTGTGGTTTGAAAGCTGAGAATTCTTTGACTTTGTTATGGTCAGTGTGTATAAACTACATTATAATAAACATGGAGGAAATATAGCATTGATAACTGCCATATATGCTTAAAATGCAAGTTGCCATTAGATGTTGATTTCAACACTTGACCACATTTTTTTATTATAAAGTTAATTGACTGTCATGCTTTTAAAAAATTAGTACTAGTGAAGGGGAAAAATTATATTGTAATTTGTCGTCTATATTCTATAAAGGCGGAAAATTTAGGATTGATCGCATCTGTTCACTTGTTTTCTTAGATGGAAGTATAAAAAAGTAGCACTGTAGCATTTTTTCTCATCGGAAGAGTGTTGGTATTTCATTCCCAGGAGAAATTAATGTATATTTTTGAATACATAATAACAACCCATCATTCATATTTGACAGCAAACAAGCAATGTTGTGGGTCGTTATATTATGTACAATTAGTGTTTTGCAGTAATGAGAATAATCTGCCACTCAAATCTGACAGATATTCAGTGTTGTGTATAATGAGACTCAAGAAATTAACTATTGTCTGTGCAACCTTCACAAGTCGAAACAATTACAGATGGAATATGGACTACAACATGAGTTGTTCATTGTGATTGGTGATAGATCATGAACTGAGAAAATGTCTACTCCGATGAGAAGTGAGGGAAGATTATCTTTTCCCATCTTTGACGGATTTTCTTAAAGGGAAGTTTTTGGAGAAGAAAGGAGAGAGTTCTTCAATGAGTCGACAAAATTTTTGAAGTAATTGAATAGGCTGGAGTTTTCACCTGTTTCCAAAATGAGCCACTTGTGATTTCGTGTATCTCGCAGCATGATAATTAAGGTATGCCGCACACCACGCATTTTGAGATTCGACGTAGACTCGAGAACTTTGAATATCTCCGACCTTGGAGTAAATTGTACTTGTATTTTAATCCTGCACCACTTGTGATCAAAATTTATATTTTAAATTTTCATTTCTTTATATAATAACTCCGAGTTCTGTATTTGTATTGGTATTTATAGTGCTTGTAAATAAAAATTAAAGTTTTCCCATGATCCTGAAAGTGACCCTTTTTTTTGAAACCATTATAGGTCTAGTATAGGCCGAGACGTTACAGCACTATTAAATGGTTTATTTTTAAAATTTATTTAAAAAAAACCCCTCATCAAGTAGCACTTAACGATCTATAATACTCGCGGAGAAATTGTAAAATTTTTAACTCATGATCTGTGCACAATAGGATGGATATTATAGTAATTGTAATTCTTCTGATTATTTCATTGGAACAAAAATAATGATTGAAGGCATCCATTGTTGCTTTTATTTTTTTATTTATGCTCATTTCCAAACACAAAGGCTTAGAATAACTTATTTTAAGATATTAAAAGGTATTCCATGGCTTCTTTATTAATATACTGTCCTTTCCAAGTGCGATGCTCTTAGAAAAAGGGAAGAGCTATCCGATTTTACCAAGTAAAATAAACAGCTTTAATCGAGGGAATTTTTAAACTTTGGGTCAACGTTCGAAAATGTTATTGTCGAGATAGGAAGAAAAAAAAAAAAAATGTTTAAAATAATATTTACGTTAAAGTTTTAAGTGTCTTTCTCCACTTTACAGAAAGTGGAAAATGTTGTATTAGAAATTCGAACTAGGTACTTAACACACACACACACACAAATTTTTAAATACATTTTTTTCTTTATTACTAACCTTTAATATTTGAATAGTGGTAAGAGATAATTCAACAAATGTATGTTTCTTTTCATCATAAGCACATGTATCTTGAAAATCAGTGAATTTATTATTGCAGAAACAAAGAATTAATTTATTAAAAATGTATACTGTTGCTATCACTCGTGCTTTAAATTATTATTAAAATCGGAATATGACAATATTTTATGAAAAAGAGTTTTTCTTTGTACAAATGTATAAAAAATAATATGATTGCAGTCACATAAGTAAAATTTTCAGTACTGAGTAATCTCTGTCTTTTATTAAATTTGATTTCATGTATATTCACTGCCAAAAGTTAAACACGCAGCGGAAACATCGATAATGAAGGGAAAAGAAAAAAAAAGCTTATATTGTAGATACCGTAATTTCCGGCCTATATACGAAAACGCCGGATAATGCATGACTGATCTCCTCTGTTTACTTGTTTTCTTAAGATAGAAATAAAAAAATAGCATTATTAAGTGATTTATATTTAAAATTTAAAAAATTAAATAATCACTTTACCAAAATAATTAAAAAAAAAAAAAAAAACATCAGCCGATAACTTTCAACTGCCTATAATCCTCACGGATCAATACTAAATCTGCGCTAAATCTAGGATGGATATTACAGTAATTGTAACTCTCCTGATTGTTCTACTTGTAGTATTCTGATTATTCCATTCCTTCACTGCTTTGATTGACAAGAAATTCAGGAGGAAAATAACAAATATCTTTATGCATGAAACAAAACAAAGATTTACATACAGAGATTTAAAAAAAAAAAAAAAAAATGTTGCAATATCATAAATTCTACGATAAAAACCCATTGAAGTGATTAATAAAAATATGTTTAAAGTCAAAAACAAATAAACAAAACCAACATTAATAGGGCATGTGAGCACCCCTCACCTGCACACAAGGTTTGTTGTTGTTGTGACTAATCCTCAATGTCCTACAGTGCGGGACGGGCATCCCATGAGAGATCTACTCATGGATGGAGGGAATGGGGCAGTTTCTGTTGTGATGGAGCACCCGTAGGTAGAAGTTTGCTTTTGCTCCGTGACACCCATACAGTCATATGAGACCGGGACCTACGGCTTAAAGTGGATTCCGAACCACTACAAACATCCTTGGCACCGCCGGGACTCGAACCCGAAACCTGTTGTACCGAGAGCCAAAGCGCTAGCCACTAGACCATTCAGGCCCGCATACAAGGTTTACAGCATGTGAGCATGCTTTTCATGCGGTGATCAATCGCTGCAGAGTCAAGTAATCGCCATTCCTCGTGTAGAACAATTTTCAATTTTGTGAAAGTGGCTGGATGTGAGAAATGTTTATGCTTATCAGGGCCAAGGGCATTCCAAAGATTTTCATTGGGATTAAGATGGTTAACCCGAAACCTGTGGTATCGAGCGTTAGCTATTCTGCCATCAGGTTCCCATATATTTTACACGTGTAGAGGTCGCTCTTCGAATCCGCTTGGCTACAACAGCAATATATAGATATTCCAAGCGGGTCGTAACTTTTGAATGACCGGCCACAGGTCTTCATACAACTGTTTGGTTGGTTATAAATTGTTTCTATTATCGTGAAATCACAGAAGCCGCAGAAAAGAACATCTGTGATTGGTTGTCCTACTTCAATGCATCCGACAGCACGCCAACGTTCAGAATCTTCCATATCTTTTCTGGAAGCAATAGAAGCACGCCTGTCTTTAAGCATCCCAAAGTTCTAAACACTTTTTATCAGTACTTACATGCAAATACTGTTATCCTTCACAATATTGACTTCTTATATTGTGCAAAAAAAGAGGAATGAATTATCGTTAGAGGGCGCTGCGACGCCAAAGTTAATTGGGCAAAAGAAGTGCGAGTTTGAGAGCGTGTTTGGAAAGCGAGAGAGAGAGAAAGGTAATGTTAAAGGTGTGAGAGGTATATTGAGAGAAATTAAGTTTTATGGCATTAGAGATTAGAATGTGTGGCATTACTATTAATTTGTAAATATTGTACAAAGTTTTAATTATTCCTTGTATGTGTAATAAAATAGTCAAGAATTAATTCAAGAGAGCTGATTTATTTTGAACCACCAACAACTTAACAACATTTGTGAACAACGAAAAGAACCCGGAAGTTGGCGAATTCATTTCTTCTAAGTGTTTTCGTCATATATAACAGCCTTTGGTACTTACGTATTAACGCCACCGCAGCAGAAGCTGCGCTAATGCGCCAATAAAGTGCTGCCAATGCGCCAAAATAGAGACTGTTTTGAATCTATGTTAAACTCTATATCGGCCCATTTTCCACCGAAATCCGATTGACTACTTTGTTTTTAAATAAAGTGTTTTGAATTTTGAAAGTGTTTTGGTTTTAAATAAAGTGTTTCATATATTTTATGATTTGTCACAAAAAATGTTAAGTGTAGATTAGCGCCACTTAAGAATCGCCAAATCTGTAGCTGCGGTGGTGTTAATACGTAAGTACCCAGCCTTTTTGCATATTTCTTGATACGAAACCGATGTTGGCAGTTACGTAACATATTTGCATATTTCCATCTAACTCAGCAGAGAATTGCAACCCATCCAATTCATATTGGTTTCCGGCAATTAACATTTGCCTCTACGTGCTTAACTTTTGGCAGTGAGTGTATTTTGACCTGAAGTCTTTCGTTATTAGAACATCAGATATATAAAAGATTATAACAGCACTACCAGGGCTGTATTATGCAGAAGGGCTGCTGCTAAACACCCATCGCAAATTGGAACGAACACATCCAAAGAAGGCATCCTGATAGGTTTTCAGCCTCTTTCCATCCTTCTTGAATTCAGTGGAAGAATTTATGGTGATGCCCCCGACATAAATACGGAAATTAATGGTTTCTGCATTGTTTGTTGTGTTTCGAATCAAGCTTCCATAGTTGTTAAGCTCAAGGTACAATCGATCTTGATACATCGAACTATAGTTTTAATCACTATTTTGTATTTAGGAATATTATACTTTATAAAGTATAATTGGCATTAGAGTATAGTTGGCACTAAGATAATTATGGTTGTTGATGAATGACGTCATACAGAAACTGCTTACATTTAAATATTAAATATTTTAATAAATTTATTGTTTAAAAGCGCTTTGCGCTAATTAATCATTAAGAACTCATATATATATATATATATATATATTATTTCCTATGGCGGTGAGTACATACATATAAAAAAATACAGCTAAGAAGTAAAGACCGAAATCATTGCTCTCTGGCAATCTCGGAGTCAGTTCCATGGAGTGTCTTTGAATCTTCCTGGTGTTTTCTATTCATAGGCTCTTTCAAGCCACAAAGACGACAGTAGGGGTGGTCATGCACACCTATACGATACAATTGTTCACTCAGGCAGTCATGCCCTATTATAAGTCCGAAAAGAGCTACTGCATTTCGGCGAGGCTTGTCTGGTATTGCATCTAGCTCTGTCTCACTCCAATTCTTACTCTTTATTCTCTTCCGTAGCTCTGAAAAGGTCCTCATTTTCATAATGTTTTTTACGTATAGTTTTACAGAATAGTACGACATTCCAGAATAATTTGATTGCAACAATTTAGTGGCCTTTCGAGCAAGGAAATCAGCCTGCTCGTTACGGTACATACCTCAGTGGCTAGGTATCCACTAGAGAACTATCCTTTTGTTCTTCTGCTCTAGAAGTCCGGTGAGCTCCCGGTAATTAAGTATCTCATTTGTAAAAGGGCTCCTCTCCAGTGAGCTAATTGCTTGAATTGTAGCCTGGGAGTCGGACAATAATACGACTTTTTCAAACTTATAGTGGATGAACTTCAGTTGTTTCAGTGCAGTATACACAGTTCAGTCACATTAATGTGACCACCATTTCGACGTCAATGTGGAACAACCAATCACAAAAGGCAGGTGGCAGCACATTGCAGTGGAGTGTATATAAAGAATTCCACTTAAATACCACATTTCACACTTCTACTTTAAGGCCAGAATATACAAGAGTGTATATTCTGGCTTTTTGACAAGTGGTCACATTAATGCGACTGGACTGTGTATATACGAGTGTGTGTATATATATTGCGTATATATATCAATATATATATACGCAATATGTATAAATTACACTTTATATAACATTATATTATTTATTTTCAGGATATATCTTTTCAAAGAATTTTCCACAATTTTACCTTGTAATGCATGCAGCCTGATGACCGAGTGGCTAGCACCCTGGCTCGTGAACACCAGTTCCGGGTTCGAATCCCGGCGATGCCATGGATGTTTGTTGTGATTCGGAATCCACTTTAAGTCGTAGGTCCCGTTCTAACAGGATCGTAGAGCGTTACGGGGGGTATTGTTACTCCATGTCCATAGCTTATCTTCATGTTACACGTGACCTCTGTGTAGTGCTAAGTGAGTAACGTCGGTGTAGCACTTATCTTAGGGATCGAAGTCAACTGTCTAAATGTTTGCCAGCTGCAATTGAAAAAAGAAACCCTTCTAATGTATAAAAGGATTGGATGTTTTTTTGTCTCCCCAATTCGACCACACATCCCATGTAGTCCTGCCTTTATTTTTCATTTAAAAAAAAAAAAAACCTTCAATTAATCAATATATTTTTTTTTGCAATTTTGATTACTGGAAAAACCGTTAATTTTAAAATTTCGATACAATTTAGAATTACAATGTGTTTAAAACAGCAGAACAACAAAAAAAAAAAAAAAAAAAGAAGCTTTTTCTCTCAAAGAAAATGCAGAACACTTTTTTTTCTTAAATAAATCAAAAAGGAAAAAATAATTTTCGCCTCTAAATAAAAAAAAAAACAATGAAGACATTGAAGAAAATAAAAAAGAACAGAATCAATGTTTTTTTTTTAACAGGACAATATATAAACCATAGATTTCAAATGAATTCTGTGCAATTATTTTTTAAACTATCGCTTACGCATTTTCTTTTATTTTATTTCTCCTATTATAAGCTGTCTTCGTTAAGCTCTAGATACTTTCTTTTCTTTTTCCTGCTTCCATTCTTTAATTGTGCACTTATCTCTTTAGCATCCTGTTATTTCCTGCTTCGAGCAGCCTTTCGTTTTTATTTTCTGCACTTAATCAATGCTAATTAACTTTAGAATTATTTTAATGAGCACTTTTTTTTTTAGAAGTCTTATCTGGTGTAGCTAACTGTTCAAAAAATACTTAAAAGTGCAGAGAAATCTTTATGTGATCTTAGCATGTGTAAAGTATTTTTTTCCAATTACTTGAAAACCACGCTTTTATAAATTCGAAGGATGTTGTTTTCGAATACCGACACTCTGACCTGAGATCATTCGCCTCTACAACGGCAGATACTACTGTGTCCAAAAAGTAAGACCAATTTTCAATTTAAAATTCTAGGGCTTGTGTAATTTCAATTTTTTTTTTTTTAGGTTGCTGGAACTGCCTTGAAATCTGCGTGACATTTGACGTCTAAATATTCATTAGTGTTTGAGTTACGCTGGGCTTTGCGAGACGCTAAAACTGATTCCGGCGATTTTTAAAATGTCTGAATTCATTGAGCAAAGAACTTGCATTCAATTTTGTTTGCGGAAACGTATAGAATGTTGCAGAAGGCATTCGGTGAGCATTTCTACATCGGAAAGAAGTGTTCTGAAGTGGTATAAACAGTTCAAAGAAGGCAGATAATGGGTTGAAGACGAAGAGTCCTCTGGTCGACCATCAACCACGACCGGCGAATCTCACGTCTAAAAATTAAAGATCTGGTGCTTGCGAACCATCGATTTACAATTAGAGACCTTGATGATGATGTTGAAATTTCAAAAGGATCTTTCAATTCCATTTTGGGCCTCAAACACGTCAAATCTCGATTAATACTGAAAACACTGAATGCGCCAGCTCACACTGCATTGATTCTTTGTGACGTTTTCGCCAAAAATGAAACATCGTTCCACAACCACCATATTCAAACCGTGCGACTTCTGGCTATTCCCTAAACTCAAAAGGCCACTCCGGGGACACCGTTTTGAATCTATTGAAGAGATTCAACGTGAATTGTCTCGCGCTTTGAAGGCCATGCCAGCCGATGACTTTGTAGCATACATTTAGGGATAGGGGAAAAAAAAAAAGTTGCCATATGTGCATTGCGTCCGGAGGGAATTACTTTGATGGCGATGAAATAAATTTGAAGAATAAATAAAGAGTTTTTGAAAAAAAAAAATTGGTCTTACTTTTTGGACACAGTAGCATGTAGCAGATCCAGGGTTTTTCTTGGTTTGGTTTGTCGCTATACTGTTTTTTTTTTTTGCACACTTTAGACTAATTAGACCGGGATTAACAATCATACATGCCACTGCCAGCATTCGAACTTGAAACCTGTGGTACCAAAAAGCAGAGCGCTAGCCAATTAGCCAATTGGCCATCAGGCCGCAGTGCTTTTTCAAGGTGCACTACGGGAGCCTGCCACCCTACACATATATTTTGCACTTACTGATATGAATGAACACTTCCAGATATGGAATACGGGACGTTCTCACCCTGCTTCTTTTCTCGAATCTAAATGTAGTGCTTTATACCACCACCATCATCATCAGTGGCTCAACAGCCCCATGGTGAGACAAGACCGTCTGCCTACTGGCAAATTAAGAGACGAGAGATGTTTTCTTTTTACGGGGTAAGATTGTCAGCTCTACGTCCAACACTCAACAGTCATATTAGACCAGGACCTACGGCTTAAAGTGGATTACGAACCACTACAAACATTCATAGCACCGCCGGAACTCGAACCCGTAACTTGTGTCACCGAGCGCTAGTCACTCGACCATCAGGTCCCAAAAAATATCCATGCCATCGCCAGGATTCGAAGCTGGAGCCTGTGATACCAAATTCAAGAGTTCTATCCAATTGGCCTGTAAGACGCAGTGTTTTTTATGGTGCACTGCAGAGTTTGCTATACTACACTTACATTTTGCTATTACAAATATGAATGAACACACCCAGGATGGAAATCGAGAGGTTCACACCCTCTTTCTTTTCTCCTCGAATCCAAACATAGTACTTTATACCCTAACAGATATATCGTGTCCAACCCCGACATAGTTCTGTTTAATGTTTCAAGTTTCGAACCATTTTTCATAGTACTGTAGGTAAGTAAATGCTATTTTACGGCGTAAGAGTAGTATTTTAAATGACGATGCATTATCGAGTTCATATTCATCGAATAATCTTATATGTAATGATACATTTGATCTTGCATGGCTTCGCTAATTTCATTTGGGTTTTACTGATTTCCAGGAAATCTTATTTCGTACATTGTTATTGTATATTTTGTATAAATATTTGTGTTTCTTTTAATCTGCCTGTGTAGTTCTTCTTCTTATTAATAATTATGGTTTTTTTTTTTTTTTTTTTTTTTTTTTTTTTTTTTTTTTTCCCGTAGGTGGGTTTAAGCATACTACGAACAGCCCACCGACGGGTGAAGAGAGAAGGCACTTCCCTTGAATTAAAACAGCAGTCCTTACTGAATTTAATTAAAAAAAAAAAAGCAGTCTTGCTCAGATTTGAATCTGATTATGGTAAATATAATAAAAAAAAGATTACTTCTACATTACTTACTACAGGAAAGGTTGTTACTTATCCTACTTGATTAGTCATTTAGACCAAGCCTACGAACCCTTATGGACTCATGGTTGAATGGAAAGGGGGGCAGCTTCTGTTGTGATGGAGAGCCCGTAGGTAGAAGTCTGACTTTTGCTCTGTGACGCTCTTACAGTCATATGAGACCGGGACCTACAGTTTAAAATGGATTCGAACCACTACAAATATCCATGGCCCCTCCGGTACACGACCCCGAAACCTATGGCACCGAATACCAAAGCGCTAAAAACTCGGCCATTCAGGCCCAAAAATACTTATACCCCTTACTTATGAAAATATTATTAATCTAAGTTTTATACAGTCCCCAGTTCCTTACAGCTAACAAGTAAGTAAGTGAACAGTAAATGAGTAACAGTTATATTTTGTGGGGCCTGAATGGTCGAGTGGGTAGCGTTCTGGCGCTCGGTACCACAGGTTTCGGGTTCGAGTCCCGGCGGTGCCATGGATGCTTGTAGTGGTTCGGAATCCACTTTGCCGTAGGTCCCGGTCTCATATGACTGAAAGAGTATGCGGAGTTATGTATGTTGTATACGGGCCTGAATGGTCGAGCGGCTAGCGCTTTGGCGCTCGGTACCACAGGTTTCGGGTTCGATTCCCGGCGGTGCCTTGGATGTTTGTACTGGTTCGAATCCCCTTTAAGCCGTAGGTGCCGGTCTCATATGACTGTACGAGCGTCACGGAGCAAAAGTCAGACTTCTACCTACGGGTGCTCCATCACAACAGAAGCTGTCCCTTTTCCCTCCATTAATGAGTAGATCACTCATGGGATGTCCGTCCGCGCTGCAGGACATTGAGGATTAGTCACAACAACAGTTATATTTTGTAAAATATAACTGTTACTCATTCTAAAAACATAACACACACAAAGTTTTGCTTTTTTTTGGGTCACAAAAATTGACAGAAAAATTTAACTTTTTTGACTTTCCTTGAAGAGTTGATCATAAAATTAATTAAAATAATTCGAATATTGAAATCATTGTAAAACCCTTGTCCTTTTAATGACGAAAGTTAAGTTACGTAAGTTGAACGTGCCCGGTGCATTGGATTCAGTTCATGTTTTGAAATGAAGGAAAGAAGACAAAAAATGTCAATCAGAAAATTGCAGACAATCGTTTAATTATGTAGAATCGATATTCTTAAAATGAAAAATATTCAAGACATCTAGGTAAATTGTTGAAATATCACGATCTATTTATTCATTACGGATTTCATTGTATCCGTTTTGAAGATCTTTCTTTCAAGACGCGATAATTACAAAAAGTAGTTAAGCAAGCATTAGCTAAGCTTTGCAATTTAAAAGTTATAATATCAATATTTTTCTAACTTTCTTATTTTTTTTTTTTTAACTAGCGCAAAAAGGAAAAAAAAATTACAAAAGAAAAAAATTATGATTACTTTATTTTTAATTAAATAAAAACAGTACCTCATATAAAAATTCATAAAGAATCATTCATAATCATTCATAAAAGTACCTAATATAATAAAATTTTTCCAGAAATCGTCTGTTTTTATTAACATGTCGATTAAAATTAATTTCGCTATAAAAATAAAATTAAATAAATCTAAACAAAAGAAAGCAGACGATTTTTTAATTACACATTTGCGAAGAATAATTATTTGTTTTTATTACTATTCTTCAAATTAAACTGGTAAGTGATCGTCTTTTAATATCTTTTCCTTTAAAATGTTGTTCTAGAAAATAATAAATTACGAAGCAATTCTAATGAGTTCTTTTTAATTAAAGAAAAACTATTATTTTAATCTATTTATAACAATGCATTACAATATATAACAAGGCATTATAATGTTATGATACTTTAAAAATGGAATAAAAGCATCAATGTTTCGTAATTATTTTTATACCAATATCTTATAAAAATATCAGTGCTTAATTATTTGATAAAAAAATCAATGCTTTATGAATATGTTTTTAAATTCAAATGTTTAACTGAAAGAGCGTTAAAAACTAAATTAATGAAAGAATGAGTGAAATTACTATAAAATCGAAATAAAAAAAGAAAATATTTAAAGCATGATGAATTTATTTAATAAATGTTTTATTTCCAAGAATGATAAAGTAATATATAGTACATAGATGAAAACTGAATTTTTGATGAGAAGCAATAAAATCTTCAACTACATCTTTTTAACTTTTAAATTTAATAAAATATATCAAACAAGCCACGTTATAATTGATATTTATAATAAAATGTAGTTTATTGTTTAGTTAAATAGCAATGGCGTGTTACACATCCGTTCAATATATCGAGATGATAATGATTTATGGCGAATATCAAAGAAATGCAAAAGTGGCTGCGATATTTAATGCCGAATTTTTTTTTTTTAATTATTTAAACTTGAAAACATCCATTGAACCTAGAATCTTCAAGTATGCATTTTTTGAGAGTGATTTCTTTTTGCATTATTTATATACATAAATTAGTGACAATATTTTTAATTGATTCAAATGCATAAATTAAAAAGAAAGGAATGATTATAGAATTATTGAATTATTTTTTCGAAATCATAGGTATGTATGCTGAAATCTGCTCGGCAAATTTCAACTTATCATGTGTGAACATTCGAGAAGGGATGAATAAACTCAGGAATATGCCGATGTTTAATAATGTAAGATATATATAAAGCGATTGATTGGAATAATATAATAATAGCCAAATTCAATAGCCACATGGATATAGCAATGTTGAATAGATTAAGAACTTTACGAAGAATGAATTGTTCAAGAATCTCTAAAAACAATATGAAAAAGTAAGATAAACGAAGAATGAAATATTCCAAACTCTACAAGAAACGTTATCACATTCAGTAGCCAAAAGAATATATTAAAGTTTGAAAATTCTAGGCATAAATGAAGAATGAAGTATTTCAAATTCTGCAAGTAAAGTTATCACATTCAATAGCCAAAAGAATATATTAAATTTTGAAAATTCTAGTCATAAATGAAGAATGAAGTATTCCAAATTCTACAAGAAACACTATAACATTCAATAGCCAAAAGAATATATCAAAGTTTGAAAATTCTAAGCATAAATGAAAATGAAGTATTCCAAATTCTACAAGAAACACTATATAGCTAGAAGAATATATCAAAGTTTAAAAATTCTAGACATAAATGAAGAATGAAGTATTCCAAATACAATTAGAAGCACTATACAGCTCAATAGACACGGGAAAATGTCAAAAGTGATAAATATGAAACTTCAAGAAGAAGGAATTCGTCAACGCACTACGAATACTTATAGCCATTGGAAATATAGATGTTTAAAATCCCAACACAAAGCATGAAAAGTGATTCAAAACCATATTACAAAACACTTCAAGCAAAAGTCAAATTCTTTAGAAAATTCCTAAAGACTAACGTTATTCATGAAGTATTTCAAGAGTTATGGGGCTCAAAGTACCATCTTTCGCCAATATTTGCAATTTAGTTATATTTGCTTGGCCCTCTTTTTCGGATAACGTCACGAACCTCTAAACAGGACACCATGTTCATACATGATAATAATGATAAAAATTTGTCTAACTCGTTACTCTACATTTTGAGACCTTTGCATGTTGTTTATGTGCATTTTTTAATTTTCAACTGTCGACATTACGATTATTTATTTATAATTTATTCTACTTTGTTGCATTTTATTCAATTCCTACTATTAGTTCACACGCTCACTATATATATCTTGTTCAAATTTTTAATAGTTCAGAAAATACTTTTTTATTCATCCACTCAAGTTCAAATACATTTTTTGAACTTATAATGGATGACACTTGATGCTAATACAGTTTTTTCAAATATTAATTCATTAATTAAATTTAATTAGTTAATTTTAGTTTTTTTTTTAGATTTAAGTTGCCTATATCTAATAATAGATGGTGCCGGATAATGATAAAAAATTTGAGAATTTTGATGATTTAAAAATTTGAGAGCAAAATTTCAACTTCATTTGTAAAAGACTTTTCTGTAATATAGTGAAAAAAGTAGGAATTGACTTAAAATTTTTTTCATATTACTTGTTTTAAAATTCAATCCTAATAGTTATACAGACAAGTTGTGAATCATTTTTTCTTTCACTTTTTTTATGCAGTACCATGAAAAGAGTTATGAAAACAAATATGTTTTTCTGCTTTAATGCATTTAATCAGAAGGAATTTCATTAGTTTTTATGTTTGAGATCGATTTTTTTTTGCGAAACATTATTTTTTGATTTTTTACAGCCATATATTATCTCTAGCAAAAAAACGAAAATTGAAATCATCAAGCCAATGCACAGTATCAGAAAAGAACCTGATAAATCTTTGACAGAAAGTGCAAGGGATTTTTTTCTTCGTTCATGAAAACTTTACTGGACACCTCCAGCCAAAATTTCAAAGATTCATCTTTCAAAATCTTCTCGCCAAGCCCACCACCTACCATTCTTGAGATGATCTTGTTAACTCGAGCTGTGCAGCAAAATTTTTTATTGATTGCTATTCCCATAGGCACAACAAAAAGCAGATCCGGTGATATGTAAATTGTGGATGCAAAATTTCCACCGTACAGAACATTCAATAGTGTTCTGCTCATAATCATAACGATTCCAGGTTTCAAAGTTAGGCCTTTGTATACAGACTTCAAATCATAGTACCAGTTGTTATCCATCATTGCACGTCCAATTATTTTCAAATGTTTTTCGTCTGAATGGAACATGAAAGGGACGGTAAGCGAGCCATTCGAGGAATAGGCTTGATGAGTGCCCTTGAAGACCGCTGCAGACAATTCGCGGAAGTTTTTCAATATCTTAATGGGTGGGGGTAAAGTCAAGAACGAAAGCAATACAGCAGAATAACTGGATGAAATAACAAAGGCGCAGAGGAACCAGAAAGCAAATAAAGGTTTCCATCCCGATGCATCATCAGGAAAATCCGACGATTTGCCAAGTATGTTTGAAAATATATCAATCAGTACAAGACAGAAATGCTGTTTCCTTTTGAAAATCAAATAATAAACTACAGCCATCAAGATTAAAGTAATAAAAATTGACAACCAAGTGACTTTATCAAATAACTGAAGGAATTGGAACATGTTTTCTTGTGGTACCTTTTGGACAGCAAATGTCACAGCGTCCATGGTGTATGCAGTGGAAAAGTCCACGACTTGAGCTCTTTTGCATTGATAGAGATGGTACTCATTGCAATATCAGCTTCTCCTCTAGCCACCATTCCTATTTGTCCACTCCAGTTGCCAGTGGAGTCCAAAGTGCCCAAATCTTCATCTTTAACGAACTTCAATTCATAATCACCTTTCCATCCTACTAATATGGTTTCTATATATTTTGCGAAAACTCCACTGAACTTGTATTGTCCATTCTCGTTTCGGGTCACTTCGAGATTTCTTGCAATATTTGTGATAGCCACAGTGAGTTTCTTTGATTTTCGCATACTTGGAGAAGAATAGTTTTATTTTATTAGATAAAAGTCTTAACTTTTAAATATTGGTAAAATATTCTATTTCCAAAAGACAGAACGAATGAGACAAGAAGTTTAGAGCTCCTTCATTCATAGAGTCATCTGGTGCTTATACCAGGGATTATCTGTTTCTGGCATATTCATTACCACCAAATATAATAAAAAAAATTTAAAACTTTTTATTTCACATAATGTTATAAAGTAAAAGATATACCTTTTTGATGAGTACTTTATGAAGGTAAATTTACTTTATTACGTTATCAATAAACAAAACATTTATTTCTAATGAATGCATTATCGTTTATTTTTTTTGGTATTACTTGAAGTAAACATATTTACTTAATCACAATGATGCTTCAAAAATAAGAAAATAGGGTAAAAACTTGGCAATAGTAGGCTATAAACCATAAAGTACTAACCTTATTTTTTATTTAGAAAAGTTTGATTCCTTTTTTGATTGTTTTTCATTCTAATGTGTTGATTGTAAACAGTTATTAAACTTACATATGTTTGAGTTTGCACAAAACTTCTGCTTAAATATCTGTTTTCAAACAGTTTAGTAGAGTGATCATTAATGCTCAATACGTTTCTAAGCATAGAGGTCACTAAATTGTAATTTCCTTTAAATTTCCTATAATAAACTTATTCAAAACTCCTATAATGAACTTATATTAAAAGGATTGAAAGTTCATAAAAATCAACAGATTTTTATGGCACACAAAAAAAGTTATGTTTTCCTTTAATCGAAGAATAAGCAAACTATACATTGTATTTTAGATAAAATACATTTTATATATGTGGCACGAACATAGATAAAATTCATTTTGTTATGGATACATTCTTTTTCATAAATTTATGAGTATTTTCTTTTAACACAAATTTTTACACATTTTTTTCTTCTTTTAACACCAATTTATACAATTTTTTTTTCTTGATTCTGGGAAAAATACTGCTTAGACATTTCTCATAAAATAAGATATTTCTATAGGTATGGAAAAATTATATTAAAATAGGTATTTCTATTGGTATAATTTACTAAATATTTCTTTGATAAAAAATAAAATGATGAAAAAAATTCACTTATTCTATACATTGCATGTTAAATCCCTTATTCTTACATTGTATGTTAAATCACTTATTCTTACTTTGTATGTTAAATCTCTTATTCTTACATTGTATGCAGATATAAAATACGGATTACATTTGTTTATAATTATTATCATTCCTGGCATGGCAATCCGTTATGGATCTTAACTTCTTCAATAAGCATATTCCATATTGATCATTCTCAGTAATACATAGGCGAGGTAAGTTATGTGATTTAATAAAGTTTATCTACCACCATCTGTGCAATCAAGCCATCTTAATTTAGATCTTCCACCAGGTGAAGTTATCAGTTGCCTAGCTTGGCTAATCTTTTTGATAGCACGCTCTGATGGCGTGCGTGCCATTTGTGTCGTGTCGCCATAATGTCCACAGATAAATTTGTTAGTTAAATTAAATTTTTACATTGTTATATCATATTATTTTGTTTGTCTAGAATTATAGAAATTTATAATGTGTTTTAATTTGTAATTTATCCTATTTAAAAACATTAAATAAAATTCCGATAGATATTTTCAGTGGAGAAAGTAATAAAATAATTCAAACAAGTCTATTTGGGGGTCACTGTGAAGGCGCAGTTTAACAGCCCCATCTAGTGGGGCCTTTATAGACGCAATTATCAATTTATTGGACGCTCTCATGTGAAATTTCCTCTTTGTGAATAAAACGTATGTAACAATGGTCGTTGCTTTAAAAATCAGTAAAAGTCAGGACTGATTAATGACTTAATTGCCCTAAAGTGCATCTTAATAGCGTTATTTGCATGGACTGGAGTTTCAGCGTGGCGTCAGAGGGCCACTCACATGTGGGTAATGCAAAGATTTCCCCCTCAAATCAATGACTGTCTTAAGGTGGTCTCCTAGATACAGGATCTAGCCAATGAGGCGAATTAAAATGGGGTATAAAATAAGAACGGAGAGGAAGACGATTCATGGAAAAGCGATTGAAAGGTGAGAAGAGAGTGAAGATTTAAAGAGTGTGGAGAAGTGACGAGTAAAACGAAAAGAGATCTGGAGTCAAAATGGAGTGTGATAAAAGAAGGTTGATCTAAAGTATTTCTTATGAAGATGAGATGAGGTGATCTAAAGTAGCAGCGAGGAGAAGATTTGGTTTGTCGTTCTACGGTCATTTTTTGCACACTTTAGGCTAATTAGACCGGGACCTACAGCTTAACGGGGATTCCGAACCACTACTACATCACGTTACAGTTTTGTTACGTATCCCCTTTTACAGTTTCGTAATGATGTAAGTGAGAAGAAGTCTGATTGAGTTCTTTGACGCTCTACAGTCTTATTTGACCGGGACCTACGGCTTAAACAGGATTCCGCACCACTACAAACATCCATAGCGACATCGGGATTCAAACCCGAAATCTGTGGTGCCGAACGCGCCAGAACGCTAGCCACTCAATTACCAGGTCTCCATTTCCGAACTATTAATAAACAACTATTCCACCGCCAGCATTCAAACCTGAAGCTTGTGGTACCAACAGCGAGAGCTCTACCCAATTGGATATCAGGAAACCAAATCTATGACGAGAAAAACCAACGAGTTGCAATGGAAATGATGGTAGTGAAGAACATGTAATAAACATGAGATGATCTTCAAAGTCACCCCAAATGATTCACAAAATTAAGAAACAGTCTTTCAGTGATATATATATACACTGAAGTGACAAACGTCATGGGATACCTCTTAATATCGTGTCGGCCCTCTTTTCGCCCGGCGAAGTGCAGCAACTCGACGTGGCATGGACTCAACAAGTCGTTGGAAGTCTTCTGCAGGAATATTGAGCCATGCTGTCTCGATAGACGTCCATAATTGTGAAAGCGTTGATGGTGCAGGATTTTGGGCACGAACAGACCTCTCGATGATGCCCCATAAATGCTCGATGGGATTCATGTCGTGCGATCTAGGTGACCAGATCATTCGTTGGAATTGTCCAGAAAGTTCTTCAAATCAATCGCGAACAGTTGTGGCCCAGTGACATGGCGCATTGTCATCCATAAAAATCCCATCGTTGTTTGGGTACATGAAGTCCATGAATGGCTGCAAGTGATCTCCAAGTAGCTGAACATAAGCATTTCCAGTCAATGTTCGGTCCAGTCGCACCAGAGGACCAAGTCCATGCCATGAAAAAAACAGCCCACATCATTACGGAGCCACCACCAGCTTAAACAGTGCCTTGCTGACAGTTTGGGTCCATGGCTTCGTGGGGTCTGCGCCACACTCGAACCCTACCATCAGCTCTTACCAACTGAAATCGTGACTCATCGGACCAGGCCACGGTTTTCCATTCATCTAGGGACCAACCGATATGCTCACGTGCCCACGAGAGTCGCTGCAAGCGATGTCGTTCTGTCAGTAAAGGCACTCGAGTCGGTCTTCTGCTGGAATAGCCCAAGAAAGCCAAATTTCTCCGCACAGTTCTAACAGACAAGTCCCTTGTACGTCCCACATTGATTTCTGCGGTTATTTGACGCAGTGCTGCTTGTCTGTTAGAATTTACGACTCTTTGCAGACGTCGCTGGTCTCGGTCGTTAAGTGCAGGCGGTCGACCACTGCGCTGTCCATGGTGGGATGTTATGCCCGAAATTTCATACTCTCGGCCCACTCTTGACACAGTGGATCTGGGAATGTTGAATTCCCTAACGATTTCCGAAATGGCATGACCCATGCGTCTAGTTCCAACTAACATTCCGCGTTCAAAGTCTGTTAATTCCCGTCGTGCGGTCATCATCACGTCAAAACCTCTTCACATGAATGAAACAGAAATGAAAGCTCTGCGAAAGCACTGCGCACTTATACCTGTTCTACGCGATGCTACTGCCATCTGAAAATTTGCATATTGCTATCCCATGACTTTTGTCACTTCAGTGTATATAACCTCAGTGATAACAATATTCAAATATTGGTGAGTAAACTTATTCAAATATGTTTATTGATCCTGAGTATAAATTGAATATTTAGATATTTTTCATATAGATTTAATTTGCTAAATCATAAATATATAAGGATATATTTTAATTTTTATTTATATTTTTAGTTTTAATAGTAAGACTAAATACTTATAGTCTTACCTATTCGACAATTATTGTCTGATGTTTCTAATTTATCAGTTTTATGCTGCCTTTTATTGCTTAATGATAATATTATGTTGCGATTTAATTTCTTTTCGTATAACCTAGGTAATATTATATAGATAACTTTTTTTATTTCGATCTTTATTGTGTTATTTGTTTTATGAGATATTAATCAGCTATATCATAAGATTCTGGAGTAAAAACAAATCTGTCGGGTTGTATATATGGAATATTATGGTATTTAATTAATATGGGATTTTATTAGTTATTGCTGAACACAGCTCTCATGTGAAATTTAGTTAAGTTTAGATGGAACTAGTTTAGGAAGATATCGCGGAGTTAGTTAATATGGATCCTATTAGCAAGGGATGACGCTGGGTTACAACCTGCTCTAACTATATACAAACATTTAAATTTTTCAAACTTCTATTTCAAACTGAGACTTGGGTCCTATTATTTTCGTCAATTTATGTACTAGTTATGTCAGTTTTAGTAATTACATTATTAATCACACTTTTGGTTGCAAAATAAGATTTTTCATTCCCAATTCAAAATGCTCATATTGAATTCTGAAAAAGCGATTTTAAAGGAAATGTTGTTCTAATGCAGCTGGTAATACAGAGGCAGTTAATCTTTATGCCACAAGTAAGGGCTTCACACCGCTGTTACCCATTTAACACCATTCAAGGAACATGTGTAGCTTCAAGATATGCTGCGGAAGCGAGTAACACTATCCCCACAAAGCTTTATGCTCATATTAGACCGGGACCTATAGTTTGAAGGGGATTCCAAACCTCTAGAAACATCCATGGCACCGCCGGGACTCGAACCCTGTGGTACCAAGTGCCAGAGCACTATCCACTCGACCATCAGGATTCTGGTCTAATATGATTATACTGTATGTTGGCTCACTATGGAGCTGTTGCACCATTGATGATAATGATGATGATAGATATTAAATTGTATGAGCAACAATAATTTCAGGATTTATATTATTATTATTTATTTGTATGAATTTAAAATAAGTAAGAAATCCGATAAAGACTTAATCTTAGATGATTGCTGAAGAATTATACGAAACTGGAAGCCAGATTAAAGCTGGCGGGAAGAATAAGATAGAGGATTACAAAAGATGGTTTACAAGATTGTGAGGCCAGAAAAAATATGTGGTTCTTTATGTAAAACGAACTTTTAAGATTAAAATAAATTTTAGCTCACAAACATTCACAGTGGATTCCGAACAACTAAAAACATACATGGCACCGCCGAGACTCGAATCCGAAACCTGTGGTACCGAGGGCTAGCCACTGGGCCATCAGGCCCCTTTAAATTAATTATGAAGATATTCCAAATCATGGAGCTGATAACAGAGTTACTGTAATTGTTAGAAAACTTGCGAATGACATTATTATTAGGTATTACAGGAATGACAGGTATTACAGGAAATCCACTTACACAGGTATTACAGGACAGGTATTACAGGAATGACATTATTACAGGTATTGGATTCAAATCCCGGCGATGTCATGGATGTTTGTAGTGGTTCGAAATCCACTTTAAGCCGTAGGTCCCGGTCTCATATGAGCGTAAAACGCCCAATCAGACTTCTTCTCACTCGCATCATACCCAAAGTGTAAAAGACGCAACTCAGCTATAGGCACAGTGATGTGGTATGGTGTAGTAGTAGTAGTGGAATGCCATTATTCAAGTCATTTGTCAAAATTCAATCATCATTTGTTAAAAAAAAAAATTGCACGCGTTGGAAATCTGATGAATGTTTTATTTCCCTTCATATATACATGATATGATACATGCATACATATACATATGATACATACATACATATCATGATTTTCTCTAGTCATAGGTATGAGGTCAAGAGAACCCTCGTTGATGAACAGAGTTGGCAGACATCGTCCGATGTATCATCAGGGTGCATTGTTATGCAAATGCTGCTTAAGTAACTGTACCATCCATCACCATCATTTGCACAGTCTGTCATCTCGTTCTGACGTGCTTGTAGGTGTTCCAATATCTCAAGTTCATGCATAGATTCATCTTTCATCCATTTGTTCCTCACACTGGGGAATTTTATGCAGAAACTGTTCAGTAACGAAAATGAAACTTAGTTTTCGATGCACATCCCGCATTGATGATTATTTAGTTGAGACAATTAAATAGAGGCTTGAATAGTTCTATTCGGAGGGGGACTATAAATTTCTTCATAATGTTATCTCCCTTAATGCAGTGAACCAAGTTTCTGTACTGTCAATGCAATAACATTAAATTTTAAAGATAAAATAATTCAAAATTACTTTTCACGGTCATGCTTTGTATGGAGTCAAATTTCAACTCAATTGAGCATGCATTCTAGTGTAGTTGAGCGGCCTGATGGCCAATTGACTAGAGCTTTAGCCTTTGGCACTACAGGTTTCAGGTGTGAATCCTGGCAGTGGCATGGATGTTTGTCAGTGGTTTGGAATCCACGTTAACTAGGTCTAGGTCTAATTAGCCTAAAGTGTGCAAAAAATGACTGCAGACTATTAATTAGCTGAACATAAAGAATTGTTTGTATATTTAAGAAAAATTTTATGACATTACATTCTTCTTCTTCTTCATTGGCGCAACAACCCCATGGTGGGCCATAGCTGTCTGCCTACTAGCAGATTTTGAGACAGGAGATGTTTTCTTTTTACGTAATGTAAGGAGAAAGTAAGGGACAGGAGATGTAAGGTTGTCAGTCCTACAGTCATGTTAAACTGGGACCTACAGTTTAAAGTGCAATGCAATAGCAATACATTTTAATGATAAAATAATTCAAAATTGTTTTCCACGATCATGCTTTGTATTGAGTCAAATTTCAACTCAATTGAGCATGCATTCTAGTGCAGTTGAGAGTCTGATGGCCAATTGGCTAGCGCTCTGGCCGTTGGTACCACAGGCTTCAGGTTCGAATCCTGGCGGTGGCATGGATGTTTGTGAGGGATTCGGAATCCACCTTAAACTGTTGGTCCCGGTTTAGTTAGCCCGAGGTGTGCACAAAATGACCGTAGAGTGACCAGCGAACCAAACAATTGCAGTTGAACTTATGTTATTTGCATTTTCATGCTAAATAAGTCATGAAAAATTTCAGTAAAAAGTGTAAATTTATGGAGAGAAATGCTAACATATTGCTTTTGATTTATTTACTATCATCATAGATGTTATATGCATCCTCCGTCATAATTTTTCTCTCACTTTATGCAAAAATACACCGTATATTCATGAAAATTTATATTTATTATTCTTCAAGTTTGTTTTTATGTATTAAATTAAAGGACTTAAATCTAAAAATAACAAATTCGATTTATAAGCTTCTGCTAATATTGGCAAAACCTAAAATTTACATAATTGAATAGTTTTTATTTAAATCACCACATTACCACATAGCCCGACTCGAAGCTCAGTGGCAACGTGCGCCGCTGATAATCATTAGAACTGAGCTTCAATGCGGTGGAGACTTTGTTGTAGTGGAGGCTATGTTTCAAATAACGAAGAGATTCGATGGTGCTTGTGATATTCTGCATCTTTCCTCGTGAGTCGGACTATCTGGTAGGAGGTTTCCGGGTTTCTCCCCATACGACATGCAAATGCGAGGTAGTTTCCCCTAAAAGTCTTCCCAGAAGGTACTTTCCTCCCTCTTCAGTGACACGAGAGTCTTCTAACCACAGGTGCTACGTCGCAACAAAAGCTACCCCTCCTTCTATGAGAACACACGAATTTGCACCAAGTAAGATATGAAATAACAAATCACTACATTTAAAATAATTTATAATTATTGCAGATTTGTAACTAGTAATAATCTATACATTACTAAGTTACAATTTAGGAACAGATATAATGAATAGGAAAGAATATTGTAGTCTTTATTGCATTTATAAAATACTACTCACTTTGATATCAGATCATTCATCACAAGGGAGACAGATATGCATTAGATTACGTGTTACCCAATGATTATTGCTGGGACTTGCTACTATGTAACCCCATTTCGGTACAAATGTTTCATAATGGTTCATCTGGGGCATGCCGTTGTTCCTCGAGTCCAATGAACGAACTTTCTGACATACAAATTTAATGTTCCCATCTCTGAGATATATTTCAGAACTTTTAATTCGGTTTTGCATATCGACTTTCGAACTTGTCTCTGTCTGATTTGAAATCCTACACTACCCCCAGGCCTTATCGGCTGTGGCATTTTCCCACTGGTAAAGTTTAGCATTCCGTTCCCAGGAGAGTGGAATGTATGCTCTTTAACAGGTGCATAATAACAGCTTATCACTCAAATTTGACAGAGTGTCATGATTAATGAGATCTCATGAAATTGGCGATTTTCTGTTCGATTTTCACAGGTCGAAACAAATACAGATGGAATATGGACTATACCATGAGTTGTTGCATCGTGATTGGTGATAGATCATGATGTGTGCTACTCGAATGAGAAGTGGGAAACAGACCCCCACTTTTTGATGGATTTTCTAAAAGGGAGGTTTTGGAAAAAATAGAGTTTTGCGACGAGTCGACAAGAATAGTTTTTCTTTTTTTCTGAAAGTGATTAAACAGTCTGGAGTTTCCGCCTGCTTACAAAGTGAACCGCTTGTAGTTTTATGTATCACACCGTATGATAATTAAGTTATGCCACAGACCTGGTTAAAATAGATTCGACATAGACTGGAGAACTCTGAAAAATCTCCGTCCATGGAGTGAACTGCACGTGCGATTCAAATTTAATTCTTTATTTTTCATCTCTTGTAAATAATAAATTATAATAGATAGTTATGTTTATATATATATATATATATATAATCCTTGTAAATAAGAATTAAAGTGTTCCCATGAACCTGAAAGTGGCCCTCTTCTTGAAGCTGTTATAGGTCTAATATATGCCGAGACGTTACACGGCCCATGCTAATTTTTTCAAATGATAACATGTTCGTATTTTTTAGCTCATTTTTATTAATGCAATAAAATAAATTCAACAATTGTATCTAGTAAACAATAATTTATAGTCTTTATGCCAGATCACTCTTCTTACAGTTAGTTATTTTTCTGTATATTTTTGCCACAAAATATCGAGGCCAATAATAAAATTTTTAACTGGCAATTAAATATAAGTAACAATTAAATCTTAAATTTTATTCAATACATTCTCTCACACTTTTCTATTTCTAAATAATGTATAAATTATACGAAATAGAAAAGTTTGAAAGATTATAACATCATTATCTAGTTGTTGCCATACTTAAGGAACAAAAGCTACTAGTTCGAGAAATTTGCTGCTTCAATACCTTTCTTACAGAACTAACTCGTAATTAGTCTGTCCCAAAAGGTTGCCAAATTTTGGCGCGAGAAATTTTCTAGGAGAGCTACTACAATGAATCGATCCCTTGATTAATAATAAAAAAAAAAGAAAGAAAGTACTTCGTGTAGTAACTTCAAAGAGAAATTGGGATCGACAGGATTAAAGGCTAACTTCCTCTTAGGAAGAATAGACACGAATTAAATTAAGCCTTCCGTTTCGGGCAGTTTCAAAAGCTGTTTGGGAGGAAGAATTTTTCTTTCGCTTGGTTATTGTTCAAGCAGGCGTGCTACAGCTCAACTCTGGATAATGCTTTAGAATATGAAGAGGTTCAGAATTATGTCTCTTCCATGTTATTATTTTTTTTTAGTGTCTTGCGGATGTTCGTATCAAATGATTTATTGTGTATAATATTGGTGGGGGAGCATTTTACTTCTGCTTGTGTGTTTGAAAAGAGGAATGTTTTTTTTTCAGAATAAAATCGAAGTAATTAATCAAGAAAAGTCGAACAAAAGCTAATTATACGTCGCCGGTTTTGTTGTTTGAATTTTTCTTTTAAAATAAATTTTGAATAACATTTACAAACCACAATAAAAATCTAAGATGGCTATGTTGTTCGGACATTTTTGTAAAGATATTGATTTTCCCCATGAATTAAATTTAAATCAATTAAGCAAAACTTGAATGGCATCAATTTGGAATAAGGTTAATTATCGTCTGCATCATTACAACTATTGTTTGCTTTCAAATGCCTGTGAAAATAAACAAAGACTATAATGCTATGTTTTTGGCTTTTACAAAAAGAAATACTCTTATTCAATTATTAAAAAAATGTGAAAAACATGATTTTAATGTTTCTACATGTAAAATAAGTGACATAATTATTAATTTTTTGCTCGATAAATTTTCTAGGAGAACTACTACAATCAATCGACCCCTTGATTAATGAAATAAAAAAAAAGAAAGTACTTCGCGTAATAACTTCAAGAGAGAAATTGGGATCGACAGGATTAAAAGGCTAACTTCCTCTTCGGAAGAATAGACACGAATTAAATTAAGCCTTCCGTTCCGTGCAGTTTCAAAAGCTGTTTGGGAGGAAGAATTTTCCTTTCGCTCTGTTATTGTTCAAGCAGGCGTGGTACAGCTCAACTCCGGATAATGCTTATACTGAATGCTTTGGAATATGAAGAGGTTTAGAATGATCTTGTTATTATTATTTTTTAGAGTTCTGTGTATGTTCGTATCAAATGATTTATTGTGTATAAAATTAATAAGGGAGCATTTTACTTCTGCTTGTGTGTTTGAAAAGAGAAATACTTTTTTTCCCAAGAATAAAATTGAAATAATTAATCAAGAAAAAGACAAACAAAAAGCGAATTAAGTTTTTTTTTTTTTTTCAAAATAAATTTTGAATATCATTTATAAACAACAATAAAAACCTAAGATAGCTAATGGTCTGTATAAAGGATTTCAGACATTTTTGTAAAGATTTTGATTTTCGCCATGAATTAAATTTAAAAAGAATTTAAAAACATTGAGTGGCATGAATTTGGAATAAGGTTTAGTTATCGTCTCATCATCATTATTATCACAGGCTCAACAACCCAGTGGTGGGCCAAGGCCGTCTGCTTGATGGCAGATTTCAAGACAAGAGTTATTTTCTCTATATGGGGGCAGGGTTGTCAGCCCGATGCCCAAATCTCTACAGTCATGTTAGACCATGACCTATTGTTTAAAGAGGATTCCGAACTACTACAAACATCCATGGCACCGTGCGTCAGAGCTCTAGTCACTCGGCCATCAGGCCCGAATTATCGTGTGTATCATTAAAATCGTTCTTTGCTTTAAAATGCTGTTGAAAAATAAGCAAAGAATCGAACGATATATTTTTGCCTTTTACAAAAAAGAAATGGTCTCATTCGATTATTAAAAAAAAAAAGACGTGAAAAGCATGATTTTAATGTTTCTACATGTAAAATAAGTGACATAATTAATAAAAAAAAGTAAAGATAAGTGAAAGTTTACATTTGACTGGGAAAAAAAAGGTAAGAAATACATGCCTAGCACAGGAACATAGACTTCTTATTATATATGAAATTTCATGTCATTTCAATCCTCCATAGAATTACAGCAAAGTCTTTAAACATTTCTGTAAAAACTTTAAACAAAATTATAAAATCTGATTTTAAGTTAATAATAAAAAAAAAAGGCCCCTTGTTCGCTGGTTAAGGCTAAAAATGTTTCTCAGCATAAAATTATATGCAGAATGTTGCATGAAAACTATTTATCAGATGAAAAATGGAAATATGTAATTACAATTGATGCGGCTTATATATATTTATCTGCGGGTAATAAAGAAAAGATCGATTTACTACAAAAAACAAAAAGACCTAAAATGTTGATGCAGATAAAGCAATTAAAGCTTTGCTAAAGATTTCACGATTATTACTGGTTTCTTTTATAACATAAAATAAAGACAGTAAAAAAAAAAAAAAAAAAAATTCAAAAGGAACTCGGATTACTGTCAGAAATATATTTTAACGCCTGTTTTCAAAGTAGACATTCCATCAATTTATCCAAACAATCTGCACTGTGTTAAGTTCCACCAGGATACGGTTACAGACATCTAAATCTAGTACTCTACATTTGGAAAAAATGTAAAATAAAACTTGTAACGCGCGATTTCCCAATAGAATCGTTTTAATTTCAGTCTGGACTTTCGCGAGACCAATGTTGACTCTGGTGGGCCTGAATGGCTGAGTGGCTAGCGCTCTGGCGCTCGGTACCACAGGTTTCGGGTACGAGTCCCTGCGGTGGCATGGATATTTGCAGTGTTTCGGAATCCCCTTTAAAACCGTAGGTCCCGGTCTAACAGGATCGTAAAGAGTTACGGGTAGTAGTGGCATTCCGCGTCCGTAGCTTATCTTCAAGCTACACGCACCTCCTGGATAGTGCTAAGTGAGTAACGTCGGTGCAGCGCTTGTCTTACGGCATCCAAGACAATTGTGTAAGTGTTTCCCATCTGCATTAGAACAAAAAAATGTTGACTCTGGGTGTGTGGCAATCGTGAAGTGATCCATAGTTTTTGAAAAATTAAAAGTTTGTTAATTGCAATTTAAGTTTTATGATTTAGTCATTGCTTTGCATTGCATAAAATATAATAGGCCAAATCACAAAATAAAGGCCGTTGGGATTTGATAACTTTTTTTTGGGATGCCAACTGGGCGATAAGTTGTCAAATGTGATAATCCTGGTTTTCTTGTATTGTTTGCAATTCATTTCACTTATAATCGCAACCCGTTACTAGGCTCACTTTGGCAAAAAGAGTTTTTGATGCCAAATCCCAACTGTCCTTATTTTGCGATTTTCCAACAAATAATACTGTGCTGTTGAACTTTATTCTTCTTCTTACAGGAACTGCTCTTAATGTAGCACTTAGCAATCATGTTGAAATAATTGAAATTTTAATCATCTTTCGATGTAAAGAAATTTGAGTTAGCCAAGGAACGTTGTGTGGTATAAACTGGAATTAAGGCTATTCCATTTAAATACATCCCACCAACGTTCCTCGACTAGTCACCCATGGATTACTTTGCATTTTGACTTTTAAGATTCTTCATAAAAGGCGTCCCAAGACATTAAAGGAAATCTGGAAGACGTGAGGAAGGAGCGGAACAAAATCTATCGGCAATATCGCAGAATACAGGCCGCTGGGATTTGGCATCGAAGATTCTTTTTCGCCTAACTGCGCCAAGAAAAGGATTTCAATTGTAAATGAAGTGAATTGCAAACAGTACAAGAAATCCGGGTTACTACAATTGGTGACTTATCAATCAGTTGACGACGCAAGTTAACAAGTTATGACGCAAAGTTGACGTCAAATCCCAACGGCCCCTATTTTGCGATTTGGCCAATCTATATTGATATTTTCAGAAAAGCTATTTTATCTTGGAAATCAACTTGCAATATGATAATGCAACAAAAGGGCCATCAGAATGAAAATATTAAAAAAAAAAAATACGTGAACATCCTTTATAACTAAAAAAATTTTCATATGTATTGTTATATAACAAATGTTTTTTTTTTTTTGTCAAGTTGGAAAAATTTGAATAAAATTATATAGGATATCTTCTAATAAATGTAATTTTATTTAAACAAATTGTTAAAGAATGCGTTGGACTCCTCATAAGTGCAAAAATCATTGCAGCATATTGTTTTTTGAAAACCAAACATCTGAATCTAGCTCTTTGGCGCTCTGCCACAGGTTTTCGATTCGAGTCTCAGCGATGCCCTGGATGTTTGTAGTGGTTCGGAATCCCCTTAAACCTCTTGGTCTAATATGACTGTAGATCTTTAGGGCTGACAACCCTATCCTGTAAAAAAAAAAAAAAAAACATCTCCTGCCTCGAAATCTATCAGTAGGCAGACTGTCCTTGGCCCACCATGGGGCTGTTGAGCGAATGATGAAGAAGAATAAGAAACATCTTAATCTGGACATTTACTAATACATATGTAGCAGATTTAACGCTATCCAGGACGTTCCATGCTCTATAATGCTACCACAATTTTTAATGAACATACATCGAGCAGAAAATAAAACATTCAGCTCTACAATCAGAAGAACATTCAGATTCATCGCGCTAATCCCCTGCAAAGTTATTTTCAATTTGCCTTCGATTGAGGGGTTTCGATTATGGTTCGGAAACCCAAAGTGCAGCTTCATTAAACTTTGTTATATGAAGTTGAAAATCTCGCCTTTCGGATGTCATGTATTAATTTACTAGAACTAATATAGCCGGTATCACAACTGCTATATGTACATAACTCTCCAATTTCATAGCCGAAACAAAAACCTGGTCAGATCTTTTACGATCAACCAAGAGATATCATCGAAATTTGCGCTTTTATTTACATTGTTCAATGTTTCTCGAACACACAGCACTTGAAAGCCGTATATTGTCTCGTTTGCAAAATAAATTTCCGCTGAATCTGAACCTTAACCTCTTTTTGCTAAATAACAATCAATCAGTTTTGAATGAACACTCTTTCCATCTCTTCGTTTGACTATTTTTTTAAATATAGCTCTAAGATTAAATGTTTGGGTCTTCTAAAGATCATATTTGACATTTTAAAAATATGACCAAAATTTGTTGGTCTAAATCTGGTCGTTGTTTGGACAGTGAGTTAAACTATTCATTCATTAAAGTGTTTTAACTCTAAATTTATTAAAAATTAGTAACTTTAAAAAAAATAAATGCTGAGATTCTTTCTGAGTCTTGTAACAACGCTTCCTCCTGCACATTAAGAAGAGCACTCCCTATGGTGTTCAAGAGAAATGGTCAGTCGGCCTCGAGATTCTCACCCGACAGGGAAGTACTGTTCAACCCACGCACTTCTGTTGAAAACGTTTAGTCTCTCACCCTGAAAGAAAATATATTTAGCGCAATCTTGCGTAAATTAACTATGGGTTCTCACCTGGAGAAAGTATGTTTCATGCACCCTGCATGTAGCTGATTATCGGGTTTCGGCTTAGAAGTGGAATCCTTCCACGAATCTATAATTGTATGTCTTTAAATGAGTTAAACATTGTTTGTAATTAATTATATGTGTGTGGTGTTTATGTGTGTGCCCATAAAGCTGTGAGTTTCCAACCTGTGCTCAAGTATCTCGATCCAATCACACAGAAGACATCATCATCAGTGACAGTCTAGTTGCCCAACCTGCACACTAATGAAATTTGAAACATTTTCTCTAATAATTTAAAAATCGCAGCTAAATAAAAAATGAACTGATTAGAGCAATTTGGCGTATTAATTGGCCTACGGGCTCTCACACCGGAGAAAGTATATTTCGTGTACCCTGCCTGCATAGCTGAGTATCGGGGTTTCAGTGGAGTCATAAGTCAGTCAGTCAAGTGGAGTCCTTCCGCGAATCTATTATATGTCTATAAATGTGTTACATATTATCTGTAATTGTATGAGTGTGTGTGTGGTGTTTGTGCGTGTGTCAATAAAAAGCTGTGTGTTCTCCAACCTGCGCTTCAAGTATCAACCCAACCACACTCAGTTACAATCTGGTTGCCCAAACTGTACACTAATCAAATTTTACAATTCACTAGAATTTAAATACGAGTTTCTTTCAATAACGCATATTTAACTAAAAACCTTTGCATTGTATAAACACTTTATTGCGACATGGTATCAATTGAAAGCGAGATTAGATTTTAATATATCTATGAAACAATTTTTCTAATGTTTTTAAAATCGATAACTAAACAAAAAAAATTGCGCTGTTTGTGACGTATAGATAGTTAGCGTTATCTATCTCTCCACATTGTAACAGTTTTTTTTTTGGAAGAATAAAAAAAAATAATCTTTCTTCCTTCTTCTGGCTTTTCTGGGATAAAGTGCCTGAAGGGCTATTTAAACATGACCGAAACTTGAGGGATTTTCAGAAAGATAAAATCCCTATAGGGTCGGGAGTTTTTTTTTTAGAAAGAATATCTCTTCAGTGTCTCAGAGGATATTCTCTTAAAAAGGTTGAGAAGAATCGATTTTTTCCGCTTCTTTATATTCTCTGAAAGTAAAGTTACTTCCTGACCTGCACAGAGGTCAAATTTGTATTGCTTTCTATTGAAAATAATTCTATTTTCGTTTTTAAAAAATGTATTTTCAGGTAATTAGTAATCGTGAGAACATGACGAATTACCAACATAAGGGAAAGAAATCATTTAACATAGAGTTGCTTTTTAGCTCACCAAACACCTCCGACTTAAAAGTATAGAGATGTTGCTCTGATCTCACTCCGGTCACTGCCGTCAATCCGCGACGGCATGCCTCGCCCAGTTCCTGACTTCTGACTGGCCATGACTGTCTAGCAGAACATCTCCATCGCATTAAAATATTTTCGAATCCTGGCTGCCCCCTATGTGGTTCAATTGGGTCCAATGAACAGAGACCACCTCCAACGATGTGCGATGTCCGACTTGACGGCGACTCGGAGACAGCGCTTTACTGGCGTGCGAGAGAACTCTTAAGGCAATGACTTCGGTCATCTTTGCATTTTTCTGACATTTATTCTTTTTGTATTTTTTTTCCCCTTTGTTATTTTTGTTATTATTACTATTTTTATTCTTCTTGTACTTTGCTCTTGCCATTGAAATAAAAAAAACATAGAGTTGCTGCCTGATGGCCAATTGGCTAGCGCTCTGGCCTTTGGTACCACAGGCTCATGTTCGAATCCTGGCGGTGGAATGGATGTTTGTGAGTGGTTTGGAATCCTAGTCCGACGTTTAACCGGTCCACGTTAATTAGCTTCAAAAGTGCGCAAAAAGAGAGTGTATGACAAACCAAACCAAACTCAGAGTTAGTCACACGTGCGAGAGACAGTACTTCTTTCGCAATCAATTGCGTTCCTCAAATCAAGTGAATTATTTTGTGTAATATGTTATCT